>JAECUM010001547.1:0-151372 GCA_016617855.1 Megalonaias nervosa
TGCATATACGTAACTGATAAGCTTGTATGAGTGCAAACGATTCAAAGGGTTTCAGAAACATTTTCGCAAATAAAATAACTATTTGATTTGAATTTTCAACTCTTTGCAGATCAATTTAATTTAACATGTTTATTGCCCCTGTTGAACCGAGTATGATGTTCTAACAGATCCAATTTTAGTTTCTACCAGATTCAAGATTTGCTTCTAGAACATGTTTGCTCCAACTGTAGACTAAAGAGTCCGGATAATCCGAAAACCTAACGACACCCGAACAGACTATTCAACTGCACATCAATCTAATCAGGTCAACGGCAGTTGCACATAAAGATGCATACCAAACCCTGCTTCCTTGTACATATGGTATTTGCGTAATCATGGTAGCACGAATTTATATAAAATATAAATGCCAGTAGAAAGAAATTAATAAAGACATAACATGCGGAAAATAAAGGCTAAGGTTTATGATTTTTATTCGAAACATTAAGAGACAAGCACTTAACGAACATACGTAACATAAATTACACCGAAGAGGTAGTAAACAAAACCTAACCCTTTTGTGACAACTTCATGATCTTAAATTATTGAGAAAATACTAGTGCAGTTTTAGAGAGCAACAATTTACAACTAAGAAATAATTCTGTGGCACGACTAATGCTCTTTTCGAAGACTGATTTATTTTAATTCGAAGAATGGTGTTTGACTCGTTTTTAATGTTTCTTCTTTACCTCTTTTGTAAGTATTAAGATGCTATCAACATTACGAGCTATCGCTGTTGCGTTCCTTATTGACGAATTACCGATTGCAATTTGTTCATATGATTATGCAGACTTCGTGACAAATTTACATGCTTAGGCTGTTATACTATGGCCGCATGTCAGTAAGGCAACATGGATTTCCCAATTCATCCTCTTATCTACATAATCATGTCATTACATGGACACACAGGGGCGGCCAATTTAAGCACGCCTGAGCGGGTATCGAACCTGCAAACATTGGATTACGAGTTCAGTGCTCTATCAGCTGAGTTACCTCGGCTCCCAATTTTGATGATGAATGTTGATTCTTAGTGATGAGTCCGATGGAATTCATGAATCAATGTAAACTTGGGATACTAATTTTTGGTACTTTTGGTTTCCTGGAGTAGTATACGTTTGGGATTACCTGGCTCAGTATAGCCTTTTCACATCAACCCAAACGTACAGGGAGGGATACAGTAATACCAAATATGAAAAATCCAATATTTGTAACTCTTTAGCGCAACACACCAACAGACCCATATAGGCGTATAATAACATTAAAAATAGATATTCAGTTGCACAGTACGACAGAAAGGATATTTTTTTAAATAACAGTATCATGTTGGGAGTACTGCACTTATATTTTTATTTTCATAAATCTCTCTCTCTCTCTCTCTCTCTCTCTCTCTCTCTCTCTCTCTCACACACACACACACACACACACACACACACACACACGCACACACACACACACACACACAATTTATAGGCAACACACCAGCCTAAAAGATTAAGATAATACACTAGCTCAGTAAGAAGTGGAAGTTTCATTTTCAAAAACATCGAAGTTCGAAAAACACGCGACTAATGGCACTATATAATTTCTTAGACTGACCCACTCATGTGGGAATACCACAGCACTGAAGAAACAAATCTAAAATTTGTTTTATATCAACCTACTCATAAGGGACAACCGCACTAAATGCAAAGTAAACAATTTCTGCACACTAGAGCAGAAAACCGATGGAGCAGACACAAATTTTATATTTCAGCCACAAAGCTACGTTATTTAGAGAATTTTACAGTTTTACAGTTTTCAAAGAGGTGATATAAACATTTCACGAGTTTAAGATGAAAGTCACAATGGTGGTATCAAGAGATAATGTTTGCAAATTTAGACGAGACGAAAATGTGGTCAAATCTAGTTGTGCTGAAAAATTAAAAAGCTAATAAAATCCATTATATGAAAGTGTACATTTCTTCATTTCAAACAGTACCTATGTATACATCAACGCTTCAGAAAATATTCTCATGTAATATTACATTTATGATGATAGCAATAAAAAGCAGCATTAGTCCCGATAGCAAGATGGTTAAAATAACCCAGCATGAAGAAGAAATACACTACGCATATATGTTCATATATACACAGCTTTGTATTTAGCTAAATTTACAACATACTCAAAGGTCCAGTCCAAAACAAAATAGAGCCTTGTCCTAAAGCATAGACTCTACATACGTATAATGTGATCGTGTCTCCCTTATCGTGGCCGGATGAGAGGTCTTCCGAAGAAAGATCGGCACGATTTGTCCCTCACACGATGGACTTAAATTTAAAAATAGAACAAAACGAAATAGAAAAGAGAAAAAAGTCCTTGTTTTAAGCCTTGCCTTTGTTCTGTGATTCAATTACATACAAAATAAATTGGAAACAAACTAAAACAACATAGCAACTGCATTTAGAGATATTGAAACGAATATCCTGAACCAATTATTTACATAATAACCTTTAATTAGTTTTGATAAATACAATATTGAGAATGATACCTCTGTGAACAAATACGGATCAGTGTGACCTGAAATTCAGGCAGAATAAACTAAATCGGACAGTGGGAATGGCAACACACGCTTGTGATATTTCATACTGGTATTTAATGTACAAAAAAGGAACAGAATTTGCAAAAGTAGAATATACATTTCATGTTTATTTCCAGATGTGAAAACTTATGAGTATAGAATGTCTATACCTGCTGCATTCAAATAAAATAGCATTAAGACACGGATGAACAATTTAATCTGATCTGTAATAATTTTCAAATTCGACAACAGGATAACTGGAGACACCTGAAAAAAAAAAAATTAATCGATATAACATGCTATGGATAAATTAGACTGAATTAAAGTACATGGTGGAATTTCATTTGCACATTAGGTGCACAGGTACAAAACAACATGGATTACAAAGTCTGTTTCGACACTATCAGAAATTGTTAAAAGGTTAATTGGAATTTTATTAATTTTATGACAGCAACTCGGATGATGACGTGATGAAAGGGTTATGAAAATAAGCAGTGTCGTTGGATATCCCCCTCTCTGAAATTCAGGACTCGTAGAAAATTGTATTAAACCCTACCGTCAATACGGACACTGCAAAGTATGGTATTCCAAAGGCTAATAAACAATTAGTGACAGCACAAGAAAAAAACTGAGGGGGGAAAAAGAAGACAAAAATGAGTAAGAGTTACATTAAGAAGAACCACGATGTTCCTCCAGCACAATTGTTTTTCTGGGATGTTCAAACGGTACGTGAAAATTTACGAAATAAATAATCATTTATATTGATACTAAATGGTTGCAGAAATTGCTAAAATTACTTTTTCAAATCTGTAAAGATTTTTTTAAACTCATTTGATGAAGTGTCTAATCAAGTAACTTATCATACTTTCAATAATTCCAGGCAATGATACTGCTGACTTTTGGCTAATTAAAAACACAAGTGGAAACATTTATTAAATCTTGTATAATTTTTGAATCACCTCCACCATTTCCTACTAAAATATTTTTTTTACAGCATATGCTATAGACAGAGTAGTTGATATACGTATTGCAGTGGCAAGAACAGCTATTGTAAAACCCTTTTTAGTGTGTGTGATTTGGATCTTTAACTTAGCTTTAACAATTTTTTTAAGTCATATTGCTATGATGTCTGCAGTGTGACAGTTTATAGTGATGTCTAGCACTGGGGCATCATGCCGCAGACATGTAATATCATGTCCCACCCAGTCACAATATCCTGACACCAGGCCGACCAGTCCTAAAACTAACCTCTTAATGCTGAGCGCCAAGCGAGGCAGCTGTTAGTACCATTTTTATGTTTTTGGTATGACTCAGCCGGTGTTCGAACCCGCGACCTACCGCATCTGAGGCGGACGCTCTAAGCACTAGGCCACCGGAGCGGTCTTCGCATGTACAATATACAATTAACCTACGGAAGGTACAGACCTTCAAATATCTCTGGTAATTAAAATGGTGTAAACCAAGAAACGAATGATGAAAGAATATCATGAAAATCAAAGGTGTTGTTGTGGTCACTCTTTGTATGTCTATTTGTTTGTGCTGTTTGCAACTAATTATGTGCAAATGCAGCTTGTTTTCCTTATCTGTGCGAAGAATGACGGTGTGCAAAAATCTGTGCAAGGAAGGATGGCGTGCAAAATATGTGCAAGGAAGGATGGTGTTCAAAATCTGTGCAAGGAAAGATGATGGTGTTCAAAATCTGTGCAAGGATGGATGGTGTGCAAAATCTGTGGAAGAAAGGATGGTGTGCAAAATCTGTGGAAAGAAGGACGGTGTACAAAATCTGTGGAATTCAAAATCTGTGCAAGAAAGGATGGTGTGCAAAATCTCTGTGGCAGCGCTCAACAGTTTCGCATTTTGCATAGGGTTAGAATTTTAAAGAAAAAGAATTTCCTCGGGTTTCATCACTGGTTACACTGGCTATTTAAAAAAGACCTTGTACATCTCAGGTATTTTTCATAGAACCTTAATTCCCTTTATTTTGGTGTATGATTGATGGGTGTAATATGGATTACAGAGTAAACAGCTGTGCTCTTTTTAAAAAAAACTGATAGCTCCACTTAGTCATTTTTACTTCTTGAACTCTGAGGTAAATTGTAAAAAAAGAGCAGATAACTGTTGTCTTTTTAAAATACATTTTAGATATTTGGTAATTCGTTCATTGCACTTTCAGAAGTTGGTATTGTCTAGTCTAGCAAAATTAACTTTCCCTATTGTTACGTATATGTAATTTAATTACATGTGTGATAGTTTTAACTTCTTTTTTATTTTATTTTTATGATAACTTTATTCACTGGAGTTGACATTTTTTTTTTTCAGAAAATTCAGTTCAGTACTTTTTAGCCTGATTTAAAACGCAGTAGTGTTGCTACATTGTATTTTTAGCTGACCTAGTTCCTGACCTTGGTTCAGAATTCATAAACACAGAGTGAAAATCATTGGTCGTAATCAAGGTCATTCTTGGCTAAGATTCGTTCAGTAAAATCGAACCTGTAAATAGCCTACGTGCTAACTGACATTATTTTATTGCGTTGTTCGGATTAAGTGATCACGTGACCCATCACGCGGTCTAAACTGCGTTTTAGTTAAGGGTTAAAACAGATATTTTATAGTGAAATAGTCAGTCGTAGTTTACACCTTCAGAGCTCAAGGTGTTTTTAATGTTGATGTCAGTTTGATTTAAAATTCTTCTATTTCTTGGATTTAATAATTTATATTCCTTGGAAAATACCAGTGCTCATCAAAATTCTTGGACAAAGACATTTAGTGGAAATTATTCGGAATTCTAAAGCCGGAATATTATTCTTGATTCATAAAATTCAACAAGGAACAGTTGACACATCAACACAGGACAGATTATAGAAGACGTCATCGCCTTCCATATTGGAACTTCATCGGGATTCGAACTTTGATTCATTTAGAACTTTTTCGTGATAGGACTTATATTTTTAAATTCTAGGATTAATTTTTTTTGGATTAGATTCACACCGTAAGTACTTTTTCATATTTTTACCTTGTTTTCTAGGGAAATAAATTATTTTTTTTAAAATTTTACAAAGCTTGTTGACTTCACTCTTTTCTTTGTTACTTTTGTACGAGCCTACACGAAACACCTATTTTAATAGCTGCTATACATAGTGCACTTTTAGACTAATTCAGGCTGATTTTTTAGCACAAGGGAGCAGTCATTTTAGTTAGCTGTATGTTTAGATCATGTAGAATTTCCACAACATCCAAAGAAATGACGCCCAATTACATCAAAGTAGCATAGAGGTAGGCCAACATTCTCTCCACTATGCATGTTTCAAATGCAAACAACACCTTACATACGTCACTCTCTCAAAAGTACATAATAACTGGTGAGCGTCCCCTGTGGAAAGAAGGATGATGTTCAAAATCTGTGGAAATTGTTGTTGTTGTTGTGGTGGGGCTTAACGCCATTTTTCAGCACACGATAGGCCATACATGGCGGCCAGTATTAATGGTGGAGGAAGAAACCGGGAAATCCACGGAAAGAACCACCGACCCACGAGAAGCTACTGGCAAGCTTTCTCACATGTCCACATTCGCCGAATCTTAGACTCGAACCCACGCAGACAGAGATGAGATGGCAGTGATCCGTAACGGAGAGCGCTTTAGACCACTAGGCCACTCGGGGCCCCAAAATCTGTGGAAAGAAGAATGGTGTGCAAAATCTATGGAAAGAAGGATGGTGTTCAAAATCTGTGGAAAGAAGGATGGTGCGCAAAGTCTGTTCAAAGAAGGATGGTGTTCAAAATCTGCAAGGAAGTCCAAAATCTGTGGAAAGAAGGATGGTGTTCAAAACCTGTGCAAAGAAGGATGGTGTGCAAAATCTGAAAAGAAGGATGGTGTGTAAAATCTCTGTGGAAAGAAGGATGGTGTTCAAAACCTATGCAAAGAAGGATGGTGTGCAAAATCTGTGGAAAGAATGATGGTGTGTAAAATCTCTGTGGAAAGAAGGATGGTATGCAAAATCTGTGCAGGAAGGATGGTGTGCAAAATTAGTGCCATGAAGGATGGTGTGCAAAATATGTTAATAGAAGGATGGTGTTCAAAATCAGTGCAAGAATGGATGGTTTGCAAAATCAGTGCAATGGATGGTGTGCAAAGTCAGTGCAAAGAAGGATGGTGTGCAAAATCTGTGCAAGAAAGGATGATGTGCAAAATCTGTGGAAAGAAGGGTGGTGTTCAAAATCTCTGGTCACCCTGGGTAGATGAAACAAGGTTCAACATATCTAGTAGTTGGGGTGTCTTATGCACTTCATGTCAAAAACCAGAAATATTTGTTCTGTTTTATTTTTCCAATAAATGGCAGGATGATCAAGAAGAAATTGATAAAAAGAGGAAAAAGAATAAATAAATTTACAAAGCAAAGGAAGGAGCAAGTGAGACACATCTGGAAGAAAAGCAAATAAGCTACTCTTACATTATCTTCAAGTGAGAATAGATGTGGATAGTTAAATACATTCAGTCATATACTTTGAAGGGTTTTAAAAGTAAATCAAACAAAATAACTATTACTGATAATTTTTTATTTGTAACTTCTAAAGTAAAAGAAATCATTAAAACAATTAACTAGAAAGTCTATATTCCTTCCTAAAAGTGAACAAAAGAAAATACTGATGCCATTCAGTACTCTACAGCTGACATAACATACACTGTTATCTGCAAAATGGTCCAATGGTCGAAGTGATCAACATCTGTTTGAAGCCATACATGGTGTGATAGTTTAAACAATATTACAGGTGAAAGAAAAAATACATATTACCCTGTGAGTTATTAAATGCAATTGACTTTTTTCTACTTTCATACTGCCCTCAGAATAATTTGAATGCAATTGCTTTTATCTATTTTGATACTGCCCTCAGAATAATTTAAATGCAATTTACTTTTTTTCTATTTTCATACTGCCCCAGAATAATTTAAATGCAATTGCTTTTTTCTATTTTGATGCTGCCTTCAGAATAATTAAAATGCAATTGCTTTTATTTTCATACAGCCCTCAGAATAATTTAAATGCAATTGCTTTTTACTATTTTAAATTCTCAAGTTTCTAAAACTCTTACATGCTCTCAATAAGAACAAATCATGAGATGATATAATTACTCCCTTTATTAAAAACAAAAAGAAAATCTTCAAAATATATTTCATCAAGTTTGATAATTCACACTTACTCGACTGACAGTGAACATATTATAGATAAAACCTCATGATATTATAATTCCAGTTTGGAAAATATTCAATTTTGATACCAAACTACTTACTTGCTGGCAGTGATTTAAATAAAAGTATGACATATATAATTGGTATTGACACTAAAATACTGTAAATACTCTCTTACAAGTCAGGTCCAATCGTAAAACAATACTGACCCTGATCACCTGTAGCATAAAGTGCTAGCAGATCAGGGTCTATGTTGTTTGTTCTACTGAATACTTCTAACCAATTAAACGGACTCATATTAACATGCATATTATATGACGGTAGATCTGGGTCTATGCAGTTTGCAGGTAAAACCAATTTTGAAGTGAGTATACATAGTAACATCACCAACATGATAAATCATCTTCATTAAATACCATCTAAATGTCTCAAAAATTTACAACTATCACACATTATTTGTTTAAAATTTGTTTTTAAAGTTAATAAAAGATGGAATAACTGTCCAAATCATATCTTCTATGTTATAGGTGAAGATCAGTTTTACTACAACATCAACATAAGGGCTATTATGCATGTTTTATTTTCAGTTTTCCTGTATGAAGAATAATTTAGTTACAAATTTTTATAATTCTGAACCCCCTCCCCTCTTCCTGCAAAACGAATTGGAGTTTATACTGTAAATAAATATATATGGTTTATTATATTTAAAAAAAAAAAACATTCCTAAATTACAGACAACAAGGATCTCGTGTCTACAACATAAACTGAGTACAACAACCAACAAATACTTCTAGTAAAAATATATAAAATAATTCATACAAAACCATTCAACATAGCTACACAACCTGAATATGATAAACAACATATAGACATTAAGGTGTAAATAATATGATATGAAAATGGAAATTAACTGATCATTATGGAAATATATTATCCACTATCTGACACTCAGATGATTTCGCAATGATTTTTCAAGGTTCACAACCATTTGTACTGACACAAAAAATTGTACATCGAAATTTTCACAACACAATGATAACACATGTATGTATGATAATATATATGATAATATATATCTATAAAAAAAATTCAACAAACCAAGAAATTTGCACAGTGTATCTCCAATAATACATCCTGGTGCACATCATGTAAAAGTTATTAGTCAAAAAAGTTTGAGGTGGGCTTATCAATGGATAAGGCTCAATTAATTAAAACTATCCTTATTTTCTTCATGTTAGGAGTGGGCTTCTCAGTTAACACAGCTTAATTAATTAAAAATGTGAAGAGTTTCTTTAAGTTGGGGATGGGCATATCAACTGATAAAGTTTCATTAATTAGATCATCAGTATTTTTCTGGATGGTGTGGTGCTTCACAATAGGATTCTGATTATACTCTTGTCCCAGCTATGCAAACCCAAATTTAGTTCTTGTCATTTACGAACTTGATGCTACAATTGTGACACTCTAACAAATCAAATGCAACCTTTGATTTTCTTCTCTGATTAGAAGTATATACCACTTTATAGGCAGTAATTTAAATGCAATTTACTTTATTCAGCAAGAATAAAGTGAACATAGATATTGTGTCAAGTGGGAGACACAAGTAGAGATGGAATATATGAACCTTCTTATTTTTGTTCTCTTCAAGCCAAATATTACATCTATGCATATAAAATGAAATGCCTTGATTAGACGAGTTGAAAGTTTTATAAGCTAATAGCTAACCATGGAGTCTGATTTGATGGTATACAGGAACAAAGGACAATAATATCACAAAGTCTATGTCATCTAGATGCTGTATATTTGTATTTGTCTATCTAAAAAGAGATTGTGTTCAATATGAGTGTGTGCATGTGTGCTTGTATGTGTATGTGCATATTATTTTTTCCTCCACTACATTTATTGTCCCTAGATTATGTGAGATTGTAAGGTGACTTTGGGATGGTTCCCCAACCCAATGTTCAACCTTTAATGGGTACAATAAATTAAAATTTCAGTAAGATTTACTGCCATTCTCAAAAAGGGAAACATGACTAGTTGTGTATTTTGTCTAAAAACTTACAGCCACTGAATTTGTATTTCATTACACTGATTTATATGTGAAACCATGAAAGATGTAACATACTGCAAACTACTTCAATGATTAATCTACACACTGGCTACCAGATGGCCATGTTCTTGTTTCTTTCCAAATAGGCTATCAGATGGCCATGTTCTTGTTTCTTTCCAAACACTAAAGATTTTGCGCCGATTTCCAGCAACAAATTGCTCATTACAACCAAAAAGCACCACAAGTTTGCCGCTACATTTTTACCACCAACTTTTACTTGACAGTGAATAAAATTATAATAAGCCATTTAAAAATTACACAAAAGGGAGAATAGTTTGTAGCGCATCAAACTGGTGAAAGAAGGGTTATGGGGTGGATATCTGCAAAGGCTAGCATGGGTTAGGTCCCCTAGTTTGTCCTTAGGAAAGTCACTTGGCTCTCATTTCCTTCATAAGATGTCAACAATAATGGTTAAAAGTGATTAAAAAAAAAATAAAAAAATATTACACTGAACACTCTCTCTCTCTCTCTCTCTCTCTCTCTCTCTCTCTCTCTCTCTCTCTCTCTCTCTCTCTCTATATATATATATATATATATATATATATATTGCACTTGTTTTGATAAAGAAAGTGGGACCCATTCATAACAAAAATTCAAATTTAACAAGCTTGGAAATTTTTTTTGTGAGAGGCCATATTAATTTATATGCAAAACAGTCAACTGTGATGATACTATACCAAGACCTGCCATCAAAAAGTATCAACAGACCAGTGTCTATAGTGTTTATTACATTACAAACAGTGTTAACCTTGATCTACCAGAGCTTTGTGTAACAGAGCAGTGTCTACAGTGTTTGTAGGGTGGGTGGAGGTGTTGGGGTAAGGGTGGGGAAAACAAAAATAATAAAATGCACCCATTACTAATGCAGAGCTGCTCTCCCTGGAAAGACCTATCCAGTAACGCATTCATGTAACAAAATAGTATGTACTGCTACTGTTAATGTGGAAAACATGCATTTCAAAAGTTTAGAAGTGTGGTTTGATGCTTAACTAAAACAATCATAAAGTATGCTTAAGCCTTAATTACTTCCAGCTTCAGAAACCGCAATTCTAAATCCAATAGAGGTTAAAAAGTTTATGCTAAATCTCAACATAATCTTTACGATTTTCTTTTGCTGACGGAAATCAACATTCTTAAATCAACAAAACATCATGTCCAATAAATGTTATTGTCAACTTTCTTGTTATTTTTTCCCAACCATGGCCAGCTATCTAAATATTCCTTTTCATACTTCTGTGGCATTTGGGCCTTTAAAAGGCTGAATGTCCTTTCTGCCTTCAATTTATTTTTATTCGTTGGACATTTCCACATTATTCTATAATATAAAAGCAAGAGTTGATCACATGGGCATCCTGTCTCAGGTAGTATCAGTAAAGTTTGTCTTGTTACCTTACAAAAGAAACCGCGTCTAAAACAAAGACCCTTATCCGGACTGAACCCAGACAAGTAAATATTGGGATTTAACCTCAATGATCATATGTTCACATTTTTGCAGCTGATACATAACTTAAGTCATTTTAGTAAGTCACACAGGTAAGTCACACAGGTCTGGTAAGTACTTCCATCTCTAGCTCTTGTTCTTAATGAAACTCTGTCACAACACACAAATCAAACTCGTTCTTCTGAAAATTATTATGTATGGGTTCCACTGTGATATGGATAGGTACTCATTTCACTACTTTACATAAAGAATCTATGACATAGGTTTCACTGAAATAGATAAGCACTCGTTTCACTGCTCTGTAAACAGGATCTATCACACAGGTTCCGGCAAACAAATAGCTTGATATGAAATGCATTAAATGCATGAAATAATGGTCAAGTACAATTTATACATGTATACTGAATAATTAATCATCCTTAATTATGGATAATGACACACACCATTGATGACAAGAAATGCTAAACATTATCATCACTCAAGTTGTTATGTATTACTTCACCTCTGACCAACTTCTTACATGATCATTAGTAATTTCCCAAGCTCAGAGCATAAATATCTTAAAGAGTGTGAAATTTTTGGCAATATCACACTGCCTTCATCAGCAACTAATGTTGATCATGTGACCTATAATGGTCACGTGATACAAGGAGACTGGAATAGATGGGTGGTAATTCAAGCCCCTCGTCCCTGCTTAGTGTTGGCCTCTGCTGCTGTATTTCGATCGCCACCTTCACCTTCCTTTTCCATATACAGTGTGACCCCACTATAGCACGCTCCATTGTAACACGAATTCGGATATTACATGGTCGTGGCGTGGCTCCCAAAATTTTATATACATGTATTTTTCTCATACACAAAAAAATTTGTTTCTTAAAAGTACGAAAAAAACATAAAAAGTTTATTATCATTTTGGGGAAGAGATCGCACATGAATAAAACAAGATGATCGTGGTGCGGCTTATGAAATTTTGTATTTTTCTTGTAAACGAAAAAAGTTTTTTCTTCTTAAAAGTACGAAAAATGACATGTAAAAAGTTTATTCTGGAATCGCATAGGGCTTTGCCAATGTTGCAAACTGCGATTTTACTTTCCTTATTGGCGGCAAAATATACCATCTGGCGATTTTTTTTATTGCTGACACTGTTGGCTGTTTAAACTTGTATATACAACCACTGGTTTGGAGTGGAGAAATTCAGAGGCCCCATGAAAGGAAGCAGCAAACTTGATATAAAATGCACTGAAATTTATCTATTGTTACGTAAACAATTTCTTTGTCCATATTGACAAACCATCTTAACAGTGCATTGTTATAATCCGCTTATGTTGACATCAAGCATGAGTATTGTATGTAGTGAGATATCCACTTTTTTTGCTGTTGACATTTCTGGTAGCAGAGATCAACCGGACGAGGCATTATCTCGTAATCTATCTTACGTCGGATTTTCGGCCGCTTGCTAGTAATTAATATATTTACATAGACTGACATTTGCATGTGGATGGTAAGTAAAATTCCACTTCTTTTCACTCAGAATTAAATCCTTCAGAACACTCACATTTTTTATACTAATCATTGCCATCAGACCTGAACACCAGCGTGTCTATCATCCATTGACCCTTTGTTAAATTTCTGACACATGCATTGAAGGCAGCATCACTCAGCTACCACAAATTAAAAAAAAAAACAAAATAACAAAACAAAACAAAAAAAAAAACAAACATCCTACTTGTTGGTCTATTCAATAGGCAGGGAGGAACAGCAACTACAATTGACCAAACTATGGCCAATTCCTTTTTTAAAAATGTACCCAGATAAAATAGTTTGCTGAAATTTCAAAGAAAACAGATTACCTTAAAAGCACCGACTGTTATGAAAATGTACTAAGCAAATGGAAAAAAAATCAGTCTCAATCATGCAATACAATTATTTGATGTTGCCGCCACAGTAAAAAACAGGCATTTGTTTGGTTCTCCAAAGCTGTCCTTTAGTGGCGACTTCAATACTGCATGCACCTTTCATCAAAGAAAGCCAACTATAATCTTCAGCAAAAACAAAGAACTTTTCTTCAAAGGAAGTCAGCACCAAACTTAAATAAAAGCAATGAAATCTGATGAATTTTTTCTTTTTCCAACGTGACTGGAACATGTTTACTGTGCCGTGAAAGTTTCCTTTTTGCAGGGAAAAATTTTATGCTTACAAACGCTAACAGCAGCGGCTTAAAATGCAAACTAACTTTTACCGACTTGGGACATACTCAAAAGTACATGTGTTTCATCATTTGTTACATGATTGTGCTAAGTTTATCCACTGAATTCAGACCTATATGACCTGTGACAAAATTATTGAATATTTGAAATCTGTGTGTGTGCATACTTTCAATGGAATTACTTGTATTGTGGATTCAAAGTATGTGATCAGATTTGGGGGTGAGTACACGGTGTTGATACTCTATTCATGCTATATATTAGGCATGTATATAAAAACATTAAACACGTATATGTACCAATCCATGGTTCTCTAAACAAAGTAAAATATTATATATGCCTTCTCTGTTTTCACTACAGGTGTATTTCCCATTTAATATCCATCAATTTATGATGGTAACTGTGCCAATGAAGCACGTATTTTACTGCCAGCATTTACGACGTACCCTCCCCCGCACAAGTTTTTTGGGGTACAAACATCATTTTCTTCAACTAACTGACCTGGTTGCTTATAACATGGTTCGGTCTATAACACGGTCGGGTTCTATGGTTCCCAACTACCCTGTATTGTCTTCTGATGCGATCACCTTGGTTTGGTTGGGGACAATAGAATGTCCCATACTGCTACATTGTTCATGTATGACCGATGACTCCCTACTGATGTGTTCCTTAATCTGGGTTTCTAACACTCTGCATGTTTCCCCGTTGTAATCCTTCTTACAATCATTACATACATTTGATATCATAAACCACACCACATTTTTTCAAATTTTCAGTCTTGTCCTTCACATGTGCAAGTTGTTGCCTTAAAGAGTTGTATGGTTTGTCACTGATGTTGCAACATTAGTCGCCAATGAAGACAATGTAATATTGCTGAAAATTTTGAATTCTGAAGATATTTTTGGTCTGAGTATTGGAAATTACTAATGATCATGAATTATCCAGAGCAAGAATGCAACCTTTTCAGTTGTAACTTTTTACATTTTCATTGGTCAAAGTGAATAATGCAAAACCCTGATATTAAACTAAAAATGATTAATGGGAAAAATAACCGGCCATATTGACATGACATCATGAATGATGTAAATTTTTCATTAAGTCACTCACTGTTTCTCAGCCATACTTAAACATGAAAATCATAAAAAATAACATGAAATGAGATCATTTACAGTCAATGATGGATGAATTCACTGCATGCCTTGATTTTGACCTGGTATGGAATTACACCAAGTCAGCAGAAAACATCTTTCCTACTGAAAAAATGACATTATGTACTGGGTCATTAACAAGCCACATAACAAAATTAACAAAATCTATTTCTGGTAATTTTGGCCTTTCACAGATGTACATAAAAATTATGGGTTAAAATAAAATAATTTCAATTTTCAGTTAATTCTTAATAGCAACTAGTTTTCATGTTTTCAGTAAGAAAAAGTCCCACAAAGAAATAATTCCTTTGTTAATAGATGATTTAAGAGAAAATGAGTGTGTATGAAATTATGAATGACAACATGATAAAATACAACTACCTGATGAGTAATATTAATCATTAAAATTATAATTATTAATTATACTAATTATACCAATTATTCTTTGTACCAGGCCTGTATCACAGGTTTACTTTAAAGTACATAAAGCTAATAAATTTGAGCAGGATTGGAGTAATAAAATCCATGAGCAAAATTTGTGATTTAAAGGTCAAAACAACACAAGCAGGCACAACCATGTTTCATTTCAAATGGTTCTAGAATCACAACCCAAGACATAAATTAAAAGCATTTGCTTCTGTGAGAAAAAAAAAATCATACTGTAGTCATCTTTGTGATGATTCTTTCAAATTTAACATTTAAAAAAAAAAAATTTTTATTACTACTCACCAAAGTATTTATTTAATACATTGTATCAAACCTGTTATTCTGGCACAGTTCCATAATTGTTTGCCTATCCAATAATGCCAAAACAGCATGTTAGTCTAGCACAGTTCAATCTCTGTTTGCCTATTTGATAATGCCACAACAAATCCTGAAATACTGATATTCTGTCTGAATTTTGGAAACAAATTCTGACAAAATAACAATTAAATTATATATTACATTTAAAAAGCATAAAAATGATATTAAAATCTCTAATTCGCAAAAATATCTGATGTGCCGTATTGTAGAGTAGGATATTTTCCTAATGATAAACTTATAATGAAATTACAGCGTTTATTTTCCTAATGGTCAATTTATAATGAAATTACAATGTCTATTTTCCTAATGGTCAATTTGTAATGAAATTACAATATTTTACCCTTTGTTGATACAAAATGACACATGACTGGTAAAGGTGGATCTATATTTTCTGAAGAAAAAGCACTCAGATGGAAAGAGTAATTGCATTTTCAGTCAAATTATGATCTGTGCATCAATTCATCCACTAATCACAAGAGAATCTACAAACATGCCATGTTAGGCAAATATATTGTCTAGAATTATTTTATAAATCTAATTCATATTTAACAGCTCTGGCTACTAAAATTCAGCCGTTTTTATATAATGAAATACTATCTAAATAATTCAATTGATAAACTCTATAGCCATCTTACTTTCAATTATACAAGTGCTCATTCAATACAGTGCTTGTATTAAAGTTTTCATGCAATCTCAAAAATAATTTCTATGTACTTGAAAAGGTTTCAGTGATTCTGCATTGACTGCAAATATATAATATACTATATTAATAATATCCAGAAATATTCATAAAATTTCCACCAGCAGCATTTCCATGAAGGAGGGTACAATTAGTTCTAACACATGCTTGTGAATCGCTCATATTAGCATCTTTCCAAAAAAATTTCATTGATATGGTAATATCCGATTAATACACAAGACATACATCAATCAAATATGTTATTGTTTTTTATTCTTTAAGTGAAAACTTGACAACGTTTCATGCTAATAAAATGGCAATTGATACTCTCTTTGAGGTTTAACAATCATTTGCCATTTTTGTGGTGTCATACTTCTTAATACCTGCTCTTTGCATGGAACCAAGTTTGAAAATTCTATAATGAAGAGACTGACAATGAAAGAACTAGTCAATAAAAAACAAAACTGGAATCCTATTGCCAAAGTAAACAGCACAGAAACTGTTAAAAGGTATCTGATCATACTAAATCAAGCATTCAGAAGTTTTTACTTTAAGAAAACAAAATGGTAACCTATGTACTTGTGGTACTTCTTGTGTATTACTCAAACATAGCAATATAAATGAAATTATAACAAAAAGTTTGGTACTACTTGGTCTTGAACATACATTAGTTTTGACAAAATTCCACATGAAAACATAGTTTTCCTGTACAATCAACCCAATCCAACCCCCCAACCCCCTGCTACATTGACTGCCTACACACAACAACCACTTGTGTACAAAAGTCAAGTGTAAGTCTTATTTTTATTTATAAGTCAACACATATCTACCTGATATAACTTTAACCTGTCCATTTCAGTGACTTCCAGTCCATGGCCTGTGTGGCCAATATACACTCATGTTGCCTATCAGATGATAGGCTTATTTCTCACAATTTCCACTTGCCTGTTGCTGTCCATTTTCAACGTTTGAAAAGATCTGAATAGTGTCCTAATGTCAACAATGCAACAGTTTTGACGCCCGTCACTTTTCTCCAATCTGCAACAAACAATGTACAACCAAGTCCCAAGGCTTGATTCTCTTTTCCTAGGAATTGGAGCGCATAATGTACAGGTTCAAAGGCAGTGGACAGTGTCAATAACAACTGAAGTCCCACAGCCGGACTTCCTTTTAATAGGATCTGGACTCAATAATATCTATGTCCAAGGCCGTGGACAATATCAGCAACAACTGAAGTCCCACAGCTTGACTGTCTTGTCATAAGATCCAGACACAATAATGAAATCATTAAACTGGAGACATGTAACACCATCTGTGTGGTTTCTCAGAGTGATCAGTCTCTTGCCTGTTTCCAGATTCCATACCTGTAATAAGGTAAATAAACATAACATTAGTTTACTGCAAGCATTGCCTTATAAGTTTAACAATAGAAGAAGAAGGTCTAATGAGCATAAAATCTATTCTAGACCTTGAGGGAATAAAACATATTACAAAATTAACTAGCACTATCGCTGTTAGAATGAAGTGAAAGGGCTCTGATCAGTAAAATATGTTTGGCAGTCCCAAAATAAAGGAATCTGTGTTTAGAAACCAAAGTTAGGAGAATGGACTTTAATGGGGCCATAATGCCGGTAAATAATGCCACATGGAATGCTTGAAATCTAATCAATGGAAAAGTTATGAAGTGAAAACCAAAGTTAGAATTACTCGGAATCAGGGGCCAAAACTCTTCTAAACGGTATCGTGAAATGATGGAAATGGAACTCATTTAATGTCTCATCAATATCAAGCTGCATCCCAAAATTTTGTTTAATCCAACAATCCATGGTAAAGTATTGATGCAGAACCAAACTCAGGAGGACAGACAACCAGGGGGTCATAATGCCTGTAAATTAATGTTGGAAATTAAACTAATTCAAGTTCTCACTAATATAAGGCTGCAGCTCTACAATTGCCTGCTAAAGTAATACTGAGAACCAATGTCAGGAGGATGGGCAATCAGGGGTCATAACTCCTGTAAACGGTGCCGTGGAATGCTGAAAACAACTCGCTCAAGGTCTCCTTAATATGAAGCTACATGACAAAATTTGGTTGAAATACAACAAATCTTGATAAAATTGTACTGCAGAAGCAAATGTTAAGATGGTAGGGGACTAATCAAAGGAAAAAATTCTGTAAATGATGTCAACGAATGATTGAAATCAAATAAATTCAAGGTCTCATCAATACAGAGCTGCAAGCTAACTCTGGTTTAAATCTATGAATCCTTGGTAAAGTTACGATGTGGAAACTAAAGCCAAATGGTAGAGAAAACAGGGGCATAACTCCTGTAAATGACGTCGTTTAATGCTGGAAATCACACTCAATCATGGTATTATGAATACCAAGCTGCAAGCAAAATTTGGTTGAAATCCAACAATCTTTGGTAAAGTTAAGCTTTAGAATGAAAAGTTATACAGACGGACAAGTGGGGGGACATAACTCCTGTAAATTATGACAAAGAAGGCTAAGAATATGCAACTCTTCCAAGGTGTCATCAATGTAATGGCGTATACTGAATTTTATTAAAATCCAAAAAGTCCCAGTAAAGTGACCTTGCAGAAACCAAATTTTTGGTGAACAGAAATATTTACTATAGGGCTCTACCAATTTCATCAAGCTGGGTGCCAATAAAAAATGTAATCTTGTCTAATCAGGATTTGTGAACATAGCACTCAACATCTATCTATAACGAAAATATCAGCCATACTACCTCAAACCTACTACCATCTCCCATTCCCATCTTCAGCTATTTACTTAAAACCAAGAAATTTTAGTTTTACCACAATCATCTGAAACGGATAAAAATTTAGTTTAAGTTAAATTGGTCTGGTTAAAAATTGTTTAAACTTCTCACTTGGTTCATTAACTCTGCCCAGATAAAACTCAACAACCTTTAACGAGATTGAGAAAACCAGTAAAGAGGACAGGCAATCAGGGGACATAACTCTTTCAAGGTTTTATCAATATAAACTGCCAATTTTAATTGAAATCCATCAATCCCCAAGTAAAATTAGGTTGCATAAATGAGAAGACAGTACCTAAGTTATTTCCACTAGGAATCTTTGTTACTTACTAACACATATCCAGATAGATAGCTGGTCTAGTTTCAATATCCCTTCTCACAAGTTACTGTTTTATTTCAATCACTACTTGACTAAGCATTTTTCTGCAACACTATACCATGCCGAAAGCCTTGCTACTGCATGCTTACCTACCTTTATTGTTTTGTCATCAGCTGCACTCACTAACCTCCAGCTGTCAGCTTGTAAACATCTGCAGAACAAAATAAAACTGATAATGTCATATGGTACAGTCTGATCTTTAGCTGGTTCAACATTTGCAATATGGTTACATCAGCCACACTCAAAACAGCATTCATAATCAAATATCGGTCAACAGCATCAAATATCGGTCAACAGCATCAAATATGCTTTTTTAGTACAGGTTTTCTTATTTTGAAAATGTCCTCTTTTAATCTGGCCAAACATCGATGTACTCATTAAATGATATTTAAGAATAACAATCATATAGAGTTTGCTATGTGCAATGCATGCTATACATCTCAGGACAGACTCGGAAATGATTTCTCCATCAAACATTTGCACACAGTAACTGATGAATAAGCTCTATTTTGGTAAATCATCAAGATTGATTCCCTTGGTAATTATAGCTAATAAAAAGATTTTATAACTTCTGTAACATAAAGAAACTACAATATGCCACATGATATTGCCCGACAACTCCTATATTTTACTCAAGACAATGGAATACTCCTTCATTTGATAAAGTATGCATGCCATAATAAAATACCAATTTACTTACCACTATCAGGCTAAATGCAAACACATTAGACTACCTGAAAACCCTCCATACAAAACATAAAACTACCTGACAAACCTGTGGGTTACATAACCTTAGGGTTACTAATATGACATATTAAACTATCGATTAGATCAATCTGGCCTTTCCACTGATGATCTGACAAAAAAACTCAGACATCAGCTGCCATTGCATATACATGTATTTTGTTTACCCCAAAATGTCATGTGTGCATCATAAAAAAACTAGCATTAATTATGGCAACATATCCAATGAATCAAATGACGACTTATTCTTAGGCGAAACATTCATGAGTTTCTTTTTTTTTCAAGCATTAATTCACTAGAGAACTTTCTTCCACCAAAATTATGTATAAAGGAATCATAATGCTTTTGACATGGATCTATTCTTTCTAGTGTACTTCAGAATTCTCTGCAATCTCCAAGTGATTTACCTTTTTCACACTGTATCACTACATCAATGTATTTTGGTAGAAAAGTCATGAGGTGTTTCAAATGATAGGAATATCTTACAACTCTAGCATGTCCAATAAGGCTACCTGACAACTCCTGTGTGCCCCTCAGAAGCCTTCCAGTCAATGGTGCTGATGCACTCCCCTGAGTGGATGTCCCAAAATTTAAGATTGCAATCCAGAGAGCCACTGATGACCCTGGTGGAGTCAAACTGCAGACAGGTGACAGCATCCTGATGTCCAGTCAGTGTCATCACACACTCTCCTTCATAGTTCCACACCTGAATGCAACAAGATATTTCAAAAGTTATCACACAACTTTTCAGAGAAAAGGGATGGGGGTGGGATATTATGTAATACAGTAGTGTGTGTGTGTGTATTGGCAAAGTCATGCAACTCCTCTTGCACAGTTCAAGGCAGAGACTTCAAACTTTGGGATATGGTTTATGAACTCTGTAGATGTGCACAATGGTTTTAGAATTTTGATACAGTTCTTGGGGTTGAGACTAAGGGGATGGGGGTGTGTTTTGTATATACAGTCAAACTTGTCATAAAGGTCATCCATATTAAGTAACTGTACCATATATTTTCACTTAAAAGTTGAGTCCAACTGCAAACTGCACAGACCCAGATCTGCCACTGCATAAGACACCCACAAATCTAGGTCCATGAAGTTTTGTTAGGAGTAATTAGTAGAATAAACAACTCAAACCCAGTGCATTATATGACAGCAGATCAGGAACTAGGTTGTGTGCAGTTGATGGATTAGAATGAGGACCTTGGATCTTGAGGTATCAAGTATCAAGCTGTGCCCCCTGAATCACAACTTGGCACAACTTGGAAACTATTGAGATCCCCTACCAATAATGATATATGCATTCGTAAGGCGCAATAATACAGATCAGTCAAGATTCATCATGTACATCTACAGCCAATCTGAGAAAAACATTGTTTTTAAAGCCATGCCCACTTTTCAATTGAAGGTGAGGCCACAACTACAGTTAAAAAATCAAAATCTATACCTGCACAATAGAAATCATCGTCCACAAAGACTATTTCATTGTATTCAGGCAAAACGTAATTTTGTTCTTCATTTTTTATGTTCAGCACTTCATATAAATCACCATGCAAAATGCCATTTCACACTGTACCATCATGTCTTCACGTCAAGATATGTAAGCAGACAATATTTATTTATTCATTTAAAGTATTTCATTTGTACCATTAGTAAAGGTATCTCATTTATTTGAAAAAAAAGGTCAAGAATTTGGTTCATGATTAAAATCTTATGTAAGAAGACAACAGAGACTTTTTATACATTATCTATTACCTCACATGATAAGTGTTTGCATAGCTCAGTTGGTTCAAGTGTTGCACTCCTAATGTGAATGTTGTCGGTTTAAACCCACCTGTGGCCACAAAATATTTTTATCTTATCTTCTCCTTTCATTTTGTTTTATTTTATTCTACAAAACAAATTTTAAATTTCCATATTGTAATGGTATACAGATTTCATATAACAGATTAATACATACACATACTGATGAATTTCTCACAGTACCATCATGTCTTTCATATCAAGATATGTTAGTAGATGATGTTTATTTATTAATTTAAAGTATATTTTACTTTAACATTAGCAGAGATATCTCATTTATTTGAAAGAAAGGTCCAGTAATTGGTTCATAATTAAAGTCTTACTTAAGAAATCTGAGTTTGAGTGACACTGTGTTCTAAATATAGTCCTCATTGAGTATTATGTACAGAAAAGTAGTGCAGGTGGGCATGGTTTTAAAAAGAAATGGGTTCATACAGGTATGAACACCAAAATTTGAAAAGGGCCTGGCCAATTGATTGCTTTAAATCATAATAACTAAAGAAAAATTTAATTATAAGTTGTTGTGCACTGGTGAAGATGAAAAGTCAAGAAAGAAAATTTTTGTGCAGAAACCATTTTTCATTGGTCAACCAATATTACCTTGACATTTTGACATTCTGACACTCAAATGAATTGGCTTCAACTTTATTCTAAGATCATGCCATCATCAACATGTGGCCTAGGTCTGTGATAGAGAAATAAAGTCTTTGTGCAGAAACCATTTTCATTTCTTTTGGTCAGTGACCTTGGTCTTTGACCTTTGTTTCCAAAATTAATAGGTTTCTTCCTTACCAAGCCATCCACAAAGTTTGGTCAGGACTGTGATTCAGAACTAGTGCCATTGTCTGGAAAACATTTTTCTTCCTTCAATCACAATAACCTTGACCTTTGACCTTTTGACACCCAAATCAATACGTTTCTTCTGTATCATAAGTGCAAACCATTCAGAAAGTTTTGGACCAAGTCTGTTATATAGAACTAATCTTATTATATACATGGATGTATGGACCTAAGGGGAGAATATGTCAGAAAATAATATGCTTGATTTTATGTTTGGCAGATAGAACAAAACATCGCAAGTCTGGCACCTGCGACAGATACTCACTTTTATAGTTTTATCACAGGAACCTGATACGATTTTTGTGTCATTAAAATGCACACAGAGAACAGCAGCCTGGTGACCTCTGAAACAATGACAGAACAATGATATATAATTTAATAGAACTCAACTATCAAGTATTGCTCTCAACAGACATATAATTCAATTTGTTAGATTTACTTCCCTTTAAAATAGGTTTCAAACATCTTTTGAGTCAGTCTCAATATTTTTGTTATTTCTGGAACAAAAGCCATGACATATAAATTATCAGACAACAAAAAGTTTCTCTTGCTTTTGTTTATTCAACTTATTATTTTCCTCATTCTTTTTATGAAGACACCTTGGGTTTTGTTTGAAGTTACATATACCTCTGTTTGAACACACCTAGGGTTCTGCTTGAAGACACCTATACATCTATTTGAAAACACCTAAGCTTCTGTTTAACAACACCTAGGTTTCTGTTTGACAACACCAAGGCTTCTGTTTGATGATAGTTATGCTTCTGTTTAACAACACCTAGGCTTCTGTTTGACAACACCGAGGCTTCTGTTTGATGATAACTATGCTTCTGTTTAACAACACCTAGGCTTCTGTTTGACAACACCGAGGCTTCTGTTTGATGATAACTATGCTTCTGTTTAACAACATCTAGGCTTCTGTTTGAAAACACCTAGGCTTCTGAAGATCAAAATCATGCATAAAATCAATATCTTCCTTACATCTGCTACAATATAGTCTCTTTTGTACAGCCTATACAACTGACACTTGTCTTTTTCAGTTAGCTTATAACATGCAGAAACTTAAAAGATGGATGATAGTGTTTCAAAGGAGATAATTATACAAGTCCAAAGCACATAAAAAATGTATTTCTAGAACTTTCAGATAATTACTTAATTAGCAAAAATTAATTATATGCTCTTTTAAAACACTGATGCATATGGTTCTCAAAGTCATTTCATGTCTAGTGACATTTGTCAGGAAAATGTTTCTTAAAATTTGTCTATGCTCTTACAAGTAAATTATAGTGCTCTAGCTAGACTGAAATAAAAGGCACCTTGCGCTCCACCTCCTCTCTCCACATCATCACCTTAACACTGTTATTTTATATTTATTCCACTTACATTCTGTTTATTTAATGTAAGACAAGTATATGGCTGCTTTTAATTGTTATTTCCTCAAAAATGATGAAATGCTAAGGTGAAAGGTCAAGGTTATTGGAATAAAGGTCTTTGATTGCAAAAACTGACTCTTTTCTCCAAACAATACCCTCCTCCTTCAACAAAAGTGTCACTTATCACTAGATGCACCTATCTGCAAAAAGCAATCCTTAGCTGGAACACTGAATTACATGTATATTGAAAAACTGAATTACATGTACATTGAAACGCTTAATTACACATATATTGGAACAGTGAATTACATGTAATTTGGAAAAACTTCAAACATATTTCCATCAATTTTGGACCCTTAGATTATTAGCAATATTTATCTTTCTTTACTTGATATTTCCTCTCTGATCAGTAAAGAATAAAGATGACAACAGATCTCCACTTGGTACAATAATGGATTATAAGTAATGGATATTAACTTTAAGTTGACATATTGGTGCTGCACATTGCTGTGATACATTTCAGTACAGACTTTAGGTTAATTCAACCAAAACTGAATTACAACTCCTTCAGTCAGAGAATCAAATATACAGCATTGACAAGTTGGAAAATACAATTTCAAGATGGCTGTTGTAGTGGCCATACCTGATTTTAGTTTCAGCACCATTTTCATTTAGGATTGACTAGATACTGTAAAATGTAATTTCACAAAAACTCCATGTTAATATGATCATCTATTCTGGAGTAGCAATAGCAAGATTTTCAAAATGGCCACTGCATACCTGTCAACCAGCTGAGATGAAAACCTGTACGCCTGACCAATTAAACCTTACAAAGACCAAAAAAGCTTTACACAAAATAATGTATTCATACATTATATAAGATCAACAGTTTTAAACCAACAAATGCCATAAATGAACTAATTTTACACACATTTATATAATTATTTATATCTCTGAAACTTTATTTCATTTTATTCTTTTGATTTTCAGTGTGTAGTAACACACACACACACGTTATTATATGCAACACATGCACCATTTGCACTTTTCAAAATGTAATCAGGGGTTTTAAAGTCTAAGCAACAGGTGTCAGTGTTTATTTTACACTGCAAAAATGATGTTAGTGTGTCTGCATTTAGGGACTTTCTACAATCTGTATTTTTTTCATCCTAGAAAAAGATCTCTCAGTCTGCATTGTTGTGAGGCAAGGTAAGTAGTTGCTGAATAAGTAATTTCAGATCTGGGAAATGGATGCCACCAGTAGTAATTATCTGGCTGATAATATCCAGCCAGTAGCTACAAAAGCTCCTTTTCTGGCGATCACCTGTTAATACAGGCACACTCATCAGGCAGCATGCAATAATCTTCAAACTCACCTTTATGTGCTTCATGATCCGGGTGTGGAGCAACTCAAAAACGAAAGTGTCGCTACTAGTAAAAAATGATATGTGCAAAGTATTTGAAAAACGAAAAGTGCAGGTATGGGATGCCAAGTGTAGGAGATATTCCTGAAAATTTGACTTCTCATTCCGAAGTTAATCATTTTTCAAATACCTTGTTTCAAGGTGTAATATTAACTTCTTTGGATTTATCATGGTCTCATTATTACATATTTATATTTTTCCCCCATAAACCCTTAGTCCTGCAAAATAAGACCTTGACCTGATATTTATTTTTTGGGTGTCAAAGTCTTATTGCTCAATGATGTCCCTGTTGCGTGTTCTGATGTCGATGAACTTCGGAACGAGAAGTCAAATTTGTAGGAATATCTCACACACCTGGAATTGGATCTCATACCTGCGCTTTTCTACAAATTATATAATGTTTTAGTCAGACTTACACTGATGTCTTTTTCTAAATAAGTTCAAATTCCCACACCAGCAAATGGACATGTTTTCAAGTTCCACTGGCCTACATTTCAGTTGTCTGGAATGCGATGAAAGTTGGGAATACCAAAATTGATTAAAAGGATCATAGGAATCATGAACGAAACAAATCTATCTAAACACTTTCTTCAATATTAATATATTTTTATCATTTCGTTAAAGGAGGATGCTTCAACTTAACCCAATTTCGGCATTCCTGGCTTCCATAGCTTTCCAAAAAATATTAGAGTTATCCCCATGTTGCTTGTGCACAGCTAAACAAGATTCTGGATTGTGCTCAATTTTAACAAAAATATGTCCAGATTCCCGAGATTAACAAAAAAAATTGTATTTAAAAAAAAAAGTGAATTTTTATAAGAAAAACCCATACAAAACGGTTGTACAGCAGTACACTGACATAAAAAAATGAAAATAAAAAACAACAAATTACGGGTAACCCATACAAGCTGACAGGTATGCCACTATTTCATGTCAGGTTAGCACCAATTTCAGTTGGACCAACTAGACCTTGGGATGAATGTGTATTTAAGATTTCATGGCAATCCTCAAAGTAATTGGTAAGGAATAGCAGTAACAACCAGGTGACAACGGACAATAGGCCATCATGTCAGCTCTTCTGGTCTATGATCAATATCGATAAACAGATGGCACAGATGCCCTCCTCCCCCCAACCTTCCATTTCTTGAATGAATGGTGCATGTTTTAAAGATCCATAATCATGGCAAAATGTATGCATGCATTTAACAGGTAAAAACAACCCCATTAACAATGGATAAAAGAAGAAAGGGAATGATCATTGGATTTACATAATTTCTGCCAATTTTCAGGGCAATTCATCAATAGCTGTGGTTGTAGTCACACATACATGAATTATCATATATACTATATACGCTGACCACCACAAACGGGTATAAACTCTGGAAGAAACATTAGACCATGAAGACAAAATGATATGCACTGTTGTCCTCATGTTAATAATGTAAACATTCAAGCAATTCATCAATGCTGAAGGACAGATTTTTTATCACACAAGACCTATCATAGTCATCATCCAAAAAGGGACATAACTCTGGGAAAAGCATCTGAATGCACTGACACCAATAACTGCATTTTGACCCCATTTCATTAATGGCTGTAAGATTTAAATATCTACCTGTATTAGGTAAATCTGATAATGCTTACTCCAAATTCACTTTTATTTATGGTGCACTGTATTTACTTACTTATAAGACAAATCCAGCTGTACAGACCCAGATATGCCATTGTAAAAATGCACATGCAGACTCGGGTCCATGCAGTTTGTTGAAAGTAATCAGTAGAACAAACAACATACACCCTGGTAAAGCATTAAGTGACAGCTGATTAAGGACTATGTTGTTTGTAGTTGGACTTGACTTACAAGTGAGTATTTATGGTAAACAGGACAATATCCACGTATTTGAAGACCAGTGAAAATGTAAATTTTTGTAGCAAAACCTTGAAAACTGACACTCATGAAAATACAATATTCACGTTATGTTTCTCTGAATTTTGAAATAAAATGACTTCCTAATGTAACAGAGATGGCCTTACCTAAGAGTTCTTTTACACTGGCCAGTCAGAATGTCCCACACCTTGAGAGTTTTATCATAGGAACCACTGATCACCTTGATGTCATCTACCTGAGAAAGAAAAGGAATGTAGATAGGGTACTTTCTTACTCATTAATAACACTGTAAGGCAAAATCCCACTAATTCAGAATCTATTTAAATAGCTGTCCTAGTACCAAATATCAGTTTCATGGAAGTGATTTCCTCTTTTATTGTGTTTTTCACTCTTTTATCCAGATTCTGCATCAATCAATACAAAATAGAGAGAAACAAATATGCTCAGGTTCACTAGGTTCTGCTGTAATTGGAATATACATCCAGGTATACACCTTAAATCACATAGGTATCCACCTTAAATCACACAGGTATACACCTTAAATCATAACCTAGTTCCACCAATGATCATAACCATGTCTCTAAATTTTAAAAAGTCTGATGGATTATGCTGAATGGTAGTGCCATGTGGGTGTTTTTGGATAGCTGTGAATTTTGTTGATATATGCAAATTGCTTGGAATGTAGAGCAAGCAATAGCAGGTCAGTGTCATAACAAGTGCAGTAAACAGTTACAGTGAAACCTTAACATATGATACATAACAGGTTACAGTGAAACCTTAACATATGATACATAACAGGTTACAGTGAAACCTTAACATATGATCCAAAGCAGGTTACACTGATTTAGATTTAGATTTTTTGTAACGTAGCTTTAACAATTTTTCAGTCATATCGCTATGATGTCTGCATTGTGACAGTTTACAGTGATGTCTAGCACTGGGGCATCATGTAGAAGACATGTAGCATCATGTCCCACCCAGTCACATTATCCTGACACCAGGCCGACCAGTCCTAACACTAACCTCTTAATGCTGAGCACCAAGCAAGGCAGCTATTAGTACCATTTTTGTAAGTCTTTGGTATGACTCGGCCGGGGTTCGAACCCGCGACCTCCCGCATCCGAGGCAGATGCTCTAACCACTAGGCCACCAGAGTGGTCTAGGTTACAGTGAAACCTTAACATATGACACACAGCAGTTCACAGTGAAACCTTAACATATGATCCATAGCATGTTACAGTGAAACCTTAACATGTGATCCATGGTAGAGAACAGGTTACAAATAATAAACACTTTTATTCAGGTCAACATCTTTATAGGGGTTGACTGCTCTATCAACTAGAGCTGCTGGTGATGTGTGTATTGCAATGGACCCTCCTCACTAAAATTTGCTTGACAGCTTTACAGATGAAATTTTATTGCAAATCCAAGATGGGGAATGGGTAACCAGGGGACATAACTTTTTTAAACAGAGATGTGGAATGCTCCAAAACACAAACCATTCAAGGTCTCGTCAAGATAAATCGGACTGAAATTCAACATTCCTTAGTAAAGTTACACTGCAGAAAGCAAAGAAGGATGGGCAATATGTGATGATAACTGACACTAAACGATATCTATTCTGCAAAAATCAGGGGCAGGAAAAACTCCTGTAAATGATGTCATGGAATACTGGCAATTAAACTCACTCAAGTTCTTATCAGTATAATGCTGACTCTGCAGATCTGTTTGAAATCCAACATACCTTGGTACAGTTATGCTGTGGAAACAAGTCCATCAGGACATGAAATCAGGGGGCATAACTCCAATAAATACTGTGGAATGCTGAGAATCAAACTCATTTAGAGTCTTATCAACGTAAAGTTGCATAATAAATTTGACTGAAATCAAAACTTGGTAGAGTTATAATGCGGAAACCAAAATCAATTGAGTGGGCAAAATCTGGAGGCACAACTTCTGTAAATTGTTGTGGTAAGTTCAACACTGAGCTCAATCAAGCTGATTCATCTATGAAGTAGAAACTAAAATTAAAAGAAATTTCAATCAGTGCACATAACTCCTCTAAATGATGACAAGAAAAGCCCAAAATCAACTAATTTTAAGGTCACATCAATATAAGGCTCCATACCAAATTTGGTTTAAATCCAACACTTTCTATATAAAGTTATATTGCAGAAGCCTAATTTATTCAACAGACAGACAGACTGACATACATACTTCTGATGAAGAATGTGATGATTACAGGGCTTTGTAGACTATTAGAGTGGGGTCTAATTAATGACTAAACTTTTCAAGGTATTAAAATACTAAACTGACTGGATGATAACACTCAAACTGTTAAACCAAAATGTAATTACATAAAGGGTCATTAGGTCATATTAGTATGACTTCCACTGATCTATCAATTCAACCTGACACACTGCTGGGGATCAATCTGTTTAAAATTAATCAAAGCTCAACTGTTCAAATCTGTTTAAGTATAACTGCTAGGAGATGCTGATAATTTTCATTCCACTGATAGAATTGGTGTAATTAAAATGAACTGTACTCACAAGGATATGCTGATAATTTTCATTCCATTGATAGAATTGGTGTAATTAAACTGAACTGTACTCACAAGGATATGCTGATGGTTTTCTAATCAATGATAGAATTGGTATGATTAAACAGTACTCTGCTTACAAGGATACGCTGATGGTTGTCTTTTTTGAGTGATTAGAATTTGTGTAATTAAACTGTACTGTACTTACATGGATATGCTGATGGTTGTCATCTGAGTAATAAAATTGGTGTAATTAAACTCTACTGTACATGGTTTTTATTTGAGTAATAGAATTGGTGCAAATTAAACTGTACTTCACTTACAAATCTATTAAACACAGCTCAGCGGTATATTACCTCAATAAAATAATGAATTACCTGTAGACATCTGACAGTGTCCAGGTGTCCTGTCATGGTGACTTTACAGGCAATGCTGGACCAGCTCTCCTGAGTTGACAGATCCCACACCTGTTGAAAAACAGCAAAGTTACAAACAGGTTCATAAATTACAAACTTCTTTTTATAAGTGCTTAATATGTGACCTGAAAGAGAGAGCATGTAATTATGACAGAACATCTGTGTATGTTTGTGTAGGAATGCAAAAATAGTAGGAATCTGTTTATTTTAACATTAAATAACAAATCAGCTGAACAACATATGTTCCTTCAAAAAAACCACATCTGGTCGCAGAAATACAGTCCCTGTCTCAAGAAACATTAAAGGAATGAGATACATTTATAACTTTGCTACAAGTTCATTGGAAATAGGAAAGATAATCCATAATGTTTAATTACTCTATTTTTATCCTGTACAAACAGTCAAATGCAACAATTCTTTGCTGGTCATTTTGACATCCTAACATGCGAGTGAAGACAAATGACAAGTCATGTCTACTTAAATAAATGTATGGAATGATTTTTCTCCATTGAAAACCAACTGAGTGAATTTTTGACTTTTAGAATACTGTTTTTTGTCTCATTGGTCAAAAGTGAGGCTGCAAGCTTGGTCAATAAAGCACAGGTATTTAATAATATCAAAAATATACAACTACACAAAAAAGCACAGGTATTTAATAATATCAAATAAATACAACCGAACAAAAAAACACAGGTATTTAATAACATCAGAAAATACAACCACACAATAAAGCACAGGTATTTAATAATATAAGAAAAACACAACTGCACAAAAAAAAAATTCTATTGCATTAACATTTTAAATGCTACTTATTTATGAATTTTACAAAAATATTATAAAGCCATTTTTACTGACACTATTCTAATGCACTGTGTGGCATATTATCCCCACCCACCCCAATTATAAAATCTATATTGCACCTACATGACACTTTTGATTCTGTGAATTCTGTCACTATAGTTTCTCTCCTTTTTTTTAAATTTACTGGCTATAATGGTCAGTATCTTGAATATAGTACAAACATACCAACTTCTTTTCTTACCTGCATGAGCATACATATCACACCCATGCACCTTATGATGTACCTTGAATATAGTACAAACATACCGACTTCTTTTCTTACCTGCATGAGCAAACGTATCAGACCCATGCACCTTATGATGTACCTTAAGCTGCTCCATCTACTAAAAATAGGACTTCTTTAACACTGCGCTCACCGTTGATGACTTTTTTTTTCCAAATTACAAAAATTTGAGCTGACAGAAGAAGCTTAGGATTGAAAAGTTGTAAAGTATGAAGGGATTAAATAATCCTCAGCTAGACTGTAATTGTGTCAGGTAAATAGTTTTGAAGATAGGAGGTGGAATACAATTCAAAAGAAACCTGTGACAGACTAAAATAATTTACTTTAAAATTATCTTTTTGTGGTGCAAAGACTTTAGACTTGTCTTATATTGGTGCTATTCTGTGCTTGCACACATGTTAACTATCACTTTAACAAGCCCTTGAGACATTTTCTCACTGATAATATTGCTACCATATTTGCTAACCAAAAAACTCTGGTCCAGTGTTGGCAAGGAATTTAGCAGTTAAAATACACTGCCAAGTTTTAAGTGAGTTTAAGTTTATTGGTGTCTTTTTCTAAGGCATAAAATTGAAATTTGTCATAAAAATTTTATTTCAGCTTTTGGAGTAAAGAGGTTTCAGCTTTCTGGGGAAAAAAAGATATTAAAGAAAAATAAACACATAGTAATGTCAAAAGCGACATAGAAACGTTGCACTTGGGTTAAAAAGATAAGGACTTTTCTGTGATAAGATTTCCTCAGATGAGCAAGTAGTATTGGTGTATCAATTAGGCCTGGATCTATTTATGAATGTATCTAAGTGTAAAATATTGACTGCAGTTTATTCATAATAGTAGTTTAAACAACTGATCAATGGCCATACAAATTTGCTTTTATTTACTCACCTGATGGTAACACAGCATGTGACTTCCATTTATAAGTTGTTGTAACCAATAAAATTTCATGAAAAATACAGACTTATCAAGCCTGTGAAATAGTAACAAAAAAAATCTGCTTTCTGCATGGTTCTTATCAAGCAGAATAATATATTTGTAATGGTTACATTTTTGTATATCCCACTAATAGTTTGTAAGTGCAGTGATGAGTAATTTTCTGGGATGTTTACTTGGTTATCTAATGAAGATGGATTTACAGTAACCCTCAAGCCAAATTCTGAATGCTGGTATATTTTGTAGCTTAAGTCTGTTAAGTAAAACAATTCTTCAATTTCAAGGCACTGGAACCCTCCTCCACCTGATTATTTTTATCTAAAGTTTGCACTGACCCTTAACTGAATGCTGCAGTGGTGACAGGGACAGTCTTTCTACAGATTATAATTATACAGCCTAAGTGAAACAACTCACAGCTAAAATTTTTCAATTTTGAGCATATTTTATCAGAAAGAAATGACAAGAAGCATCCAAAATAATAAATTGGTGGTGATTTAACATTACAATTATCTGCTATGGAAGTAATTCCCAGTTCCTGCATTCCTGACACTATGGCGTTGCCTCCCGGGACCCCCAGCATTCAATCTGACTTGGTGCCAAAAAAAAACCCATGATTTCCTCTTATAAATATAAATTAGGTATCCAACATCTTAGAAAATCTCCTGTTTCTAATTTATAAAACATTCATTTAATAGAAAATGCTAGACTAATTAGCAGAATGTGGTTATCTGTACTCTGGGACTATGTAAATTGTGCTATACCTTGATAGTTTTGTCTGTAGAGCCACTGACCAGCCTGTTACCTTCCAGATGCAGGCAGCGGACAGTTCCACTATGTCCAACCAGAGTTTGCACTGACCACTGGGCATTGGTCCTGATGTTCCAAACCTGAAGGTTTCAACATTAACTTGCAGTGAACAAGTGAAACACAAAATTTATCACAGCTTTTGGAAATTTCATGCTAACAAATAATATGCTTCACAAAACATTACTTACTTATAATCATGGTGACTTAAGGTTAAATGTGAATGCATCCAATCAAACAAACTTACATCCTGATTGCCTATCATGGCTACCTGATAAACATCACTTATGCATGATTATGGTTGTTGTTGTTCTTACGGGTCTAGTGCCATTTTTTAGCACATGATTGGCTATACACGGCAGCCAGTATATTTGGTGGAGGAAAACCCCAGGAAGAACCACCAAACCAAGGGAAGCTACTGGCAAACTTTCTCACATATCCATGTTAGCCGAACCCAAGATTCAAACCCACACGGAGAGAGGTGAGAGATTGTTATCTGTAAAGGTAAGCACCTTAAACCATTTGGCAGCCTGGGACCCCTATGATCATGGTGACTGGAGGTTAACTGTGAATGCTGAAAGTAAGTGCCTCAGATCATTCGGCCACCTGGGGCCCCTATTATCATGGTGACTGGATGTTAATTGTGAATGCATCCAATTAAACAAAATTTTCTTTCCTTTTCCCTGACCTGTTTGAATCAAGAAAGGTATTTTAAATAAGCAAAGCATTAAAAATGACCAATTAAAAACCGATTAGTGGTTGGAATAGTTTCGACTGGGAACTAAGTAAAAAATATCCATTTTTAAAAACATTAAGAAGTAAACAATTCATCAGTGATTATCCTTAAGTGCCTTGCTCAAGGGCATAATGGACCAAGTTGTTTCTTGATTATGGATTCCTAAAATCTAGTATAAATATTTCCTTGATGAACAGTGACACAAGTAATCTTCTTGGGATATTTCATCTAGATTCTGCAGGCTCTATCAGAAGTTAGACAAAGTCTGAAAGAGTTCAAATTTTAACACAGGATCACACTATCAAAAGAATGATTGAGGAAGCCATATTGAGTAAACAAAGGATCCCATCCCTTAATAGTGAAGGGGTAGTGATTCACCACCACTCTTGCATAATGAGTACAGTGTATATTTTGACCAACATTTTAATCTTTCATTGGCAATGATCAACGTTTATAACAGGATTGTGTTGCATCATTTACTGAAAAAAATCTGGGCTATTAAAAGAAAACATTCTATGTTGATTACTAGAGATGTTCCCATCTAGTTAAAATGAAAATAAAAATTATACAAGCATGAACCAAGGTAGGACTTGAACCTAAAACCTCCTGAATCTACAGTGTAGGTGATTAGGCCACGTTGCCTCTCAAAGATATACGTGCAGATGGGATCAAATTGCTAACAGGTTTTTTTAAGTGTAGGGAAATTACAAATTCATTTTCAAATTTAAAAAAAATGGCTACTGACCTTGATAGTTTTATCAGAAGATCCACTGACAATTCGAGTGTCATCAAACTGGACACAGGATATACCTGAAATAGGACATCACAATTGTCTTTTTAATATGGGTGTCCTTAATATGGAGGATTCTCCTTCAAAGGTCTCTCTCTTGATTCAATGTGTAATCATATTTTTTCCTTGGAGATGAAAGACTGGATTTTTAAATCAAGATTTACTGAACTGAGCCATCTGCAATCAATTTACTGAATGGCTAGAAATATGTCCACACAATATAAATGTTCAGGCCGATATTGCAACTGACACAACCCTGATTCAGTATGCAAGAGTAAACAGGTGATACAACTCCGTAAAACTCTTACAAAAACTTGAGTTCCTCAAAGGGGCTGGTATTTCCAGGAATTCAAGATAAGAAAGAACATATTTTGCTTCAATTGCTGAATGTTGAAAGCATCTTTAATATTTTTGAGTGACATGATTTTTAAATTAGACACTGGCAGCCATATTTGATGTAATATTGGGACCATTTTTCATTTAGGACAAAAGAGGCACCATTAAAAGACAAAACAGACACCATTGAAACCACATGCCAATATGATGACAATGAGAAGATTTTCTATATGTGCACTGGGACAGACCTCTGCAGGGTACCATTTTCATTTAGGTACAACTAGGTATCAAAAGAAGTGTTGTCATAAGACCCCATGTTGACATGACAATAAATTCTTCTTGAGAAACAACAAGACATTTAAGATGACCACCATGGTGATCATGTTGGGTATCAGATTGGTATCATTTTCTGTCAGGACCAGCTAGATATAATAAGTATTCTGGTTAAACACCCAAATCACTATGACTTTCTGTTTACATGATTCTAAAGATAGTTGCCATGATGGCCATTTGTTGAGTTAGATCGGCACCAAGTAGATAGATTTGTCACCCACACAGTACTGTATATCTGTAGTACTCTATGATAAATGGTACACAATTTTTTAAAAAGAAAACTCATGATTAAATATAGTAATAAGCTTTTTTAAGTTGCAATTTTAATTCACGTCACAACTGTGTTGATAACAATGGATAACTGGGTGCTGATCAGTGCTCACTGTAAACTGAAATTAAGTGTCAATTGAAAATTGGATACAATGTCTGCTACTAAACTAGACTGCAAGCTAGCCAAGGATACTGTTGTTGTTGTTGTTATAGGGTTTAATGACATTTTTCTGCACAAGATAGGCTATACATGGCCGCCAGTATAAATGGTGAAGGAAAAACCTGGGAAAATAATGGAAAGAACCACCGACCCATGAGAAGCTACTGGCAAGCTTTCTCACATACCCACATTGGTCGAGCCCAAGACTCAAACCCACACAGACAGAAGTGAGATGGCAGTGATTCATAACGGTGGGCGCTTTTGACTACTCAGCCACTCTGGGTCCCCAGCCAAGGATACACAAATACTCACATCTGAATGAAGTAATAAACAATGTGAAGAAAGAAATTCTTTACAAGTAAACTGACATTCATTAAAATCTGTTGTTTAAAAGATATTGTGCTCTGAATGTTTCTACATTAGGCCAACCCAACCCCAACAGTGTCAATCCGAGCATGGAATGTGTTAACGAAACTGAAAATCTCTTGATTTTCATAAGAATGATTATAATTTTGACAAAATACACTATCTGATGCATAATATGCAAACACTAATATTTACAATGTCTCTGTCCCAAAATTAGTGTAAAATTTAGGAACTTCCTTTTATCATAATAATTTGACTGTTAATCACACTGGCACAGAATGAAAAATACCTATTCAAGTCTATGGTTTTTGCTATAAAAAATATTTAATAAAAAGAAAATCTATGTGTTATGCATAGGTGTACATAAATATTTCACTCATGAAGTGTAAACATTCTGTTTTCACTTGTGGCATTGCCACTCGTGACAATACAATGTTTCCACTTCATCCATGAAATATTTCCAGATATCTAATAAAAAAATGTAGATATTCTCTATTTATATACTCTAAATATGTATAAAATTGAGCTGACCACCTTCAAATCTCCTGCGTATATGTGCATCTACTGGTCCATCCATCTCTCTCTCTCTCTCTCTCTCTCTCTCTCCCTCTGCAACAATGAACATGGTGATTACACACTGACAAGGGAACAACAAAACACTATAAGAAAATTATCATGTAATTGTATTTTTTAAAGAGAATAATTTTTCTAATGAAATAAATATCATTCTTGTTTTGCTTTCAGGCTTTTGCTATTGAATGAGGAAAAAGAAAAAAAATACTTGAAAAGATACAATAGGGATCGGGATGGGGAGTTTGGAAAACGGAAAAGTGACATCATTTTACCTGATCTGCAAAGCTGGAATGCTATCCCCTGTTTATCTCCATTACAATACTGAGTGCCTATTGCATTCAAACAAATGCAACCAGTTTTGTTCCCACACATCCAATTCTCACACTTATTCATCAGCACTCAATTTAGCTAACTAATGCCTTATATATATATATATATATATATATATATATATATATATATATATATATATATATAAATTATAAAATAAACAATGCCAACATGTAGAATGTGTGACCAGTTTCTCTTTATATATATATATATACATACACACACACACACACACACAATGGCAAACTTAGTTTTTCTACATCATCAGTTGATTTATGACATCACAGTGGCATCATCAATGCTGGTACATCTCCAGTGGCATTATGATTTCACAATGGTATTGCTGGTGGTGTTACATCACCAGTGGCATTGTGACATCATAACAGCATTGCTGGTGTTGCTAAATCACCAGTGGCATTATGATAACACAATGGTATTGTTGGTGGTGTTACATCCACAGTGGCATTATGACATAATGGCATTGCCAGTGTTGCTACAGCAGCAGTGGCATTATGATATCACAATGGTATTGTTGATGGTGTTACATCCCCAGTGGCATTATGACATAATGGCATTGCTGGTGTTGCTACAGCAGCAGTGGCATTATGATATCACAATGGTATTGTTGGTGGTGTTACATCCCTAGTGGCATTATGATATCATAATGGTATTTCTGGTGTTGCTACATCACCAGTGGCATTATGATATCACAATGGTATTGTTGGTGGTGTTACATCACCAATAACATATTATATCATGACTATGGCATTGCTGGTATCTCTGCATCACCAGTAATGTTATGACATGACAGTGTCATTGTTGATGTCTGTACTTCACTAGTGACATCATAACATTGCAATGGCATTGCTGGTATCTCTGCATCACCAGTAATGTTATGACATGACAGTGTCATTGTTGACATTATAACATCACAATAGCATTGCTGGTATCTCTGCATCACCAGTAACATTATGACATGACAGTGTAATTGTTGACATCATAACATCATAATAGCATTGCTGGTATCTCTGCATCACCAGTAATGTTATGACATGATAGTGTCATTGTTGGTGTGTTTACTTCACTAGTGACACCATAACATCGCAATGGCATTGCTGGTATTTCCGTTTAACCAGTTGCATTATAATAATAAATATGCAATGTTGGTATCTCTAGTTCACCAGTGGTATTATAACATCACAAAGGCATTTATTATTGTCTGCAGCAGATTTTGTTTTTGCCTTTAGTTTCTGATATTTATTTCATGAATATGTTACAATGCCAATTCCGCTTTCAATAGATAAATTGCAATCCAAAGAACTTTTCAGAATAATTTTTTGATTAATGTAAATATCATATTATAAGAGAGATGCATGTACATAAATTTATTAAGTTTCATGTGCATCATTCATTTTTAATTTTGCAAAAAAAGTTAAATTTCTATTAGCACTTAAACTGGTGGACATGATAAAAAGGAAGGGGTATTCATTTATTCATAGAATCAATCAAATGAATTATGTCTTTAAATCTATGGTTGTTTAGGTTTTTAGCAAACTAAAATCCATGAATATTGGTACCTCACCAATAAAATGAATTTACAATTGATCATCATGGTGAGGACTGCATATTATATCACCATGATTAGGACTGCATATTACATCATTATGATTAGGACTGCATATTACATCATGATTAGGACTTTATATTACATCATTATGATTAGGACTTCATATTACATCATTATGATTAAGACTGCATAATAAATCATTATGATTAGGACTGCATATTACATATTTTTGGGACCAAGTATATGCTGAGTAGCAGCATGCTGGGACTTATTGGACTTACTGTTTTTACGACTTTACCTTGAGAATGACCTTCAAAAGTCCTAACTGTGCATCTACCAGACAACCAGTTATTCCTCAATCTAAAACGTTCTGCAAATACCTTTTTCCACTTAAAAAAAAGAAAAAGAAAAAGAGAAAAAAACACTTTTTTGTTGTAAATTGGAATAATGTGGGATACAGTATTTAGAACGATTCAAAAGTGTGGTATGAACAAGAAAATCAATAACAAGTAGTACAAACCATGTACAGTTATTGTAAAACACCATTAGGTTGATGATAGACATGTCAGCCAGCTTATGGTTATTAAAGTGACAATTACAGGACAATATAGCATTGTACAGAAGAAATAGTACTTGAAGTGCTATGTGCAAACATTTTTGTTCAAAATGTCAATAACTGTAACTTGTCAAGTAAAAGTTTTTCCAAAGACAAGTTAAGTGACAAAGAGTATCTGAATAACTGATGTACGAGTTACGGAAGTTTTATTGTACACTCAGCATAAAATAGATATAACGAATTAAGTTTACAACTAAATAATTTTGAAGGGTTAAGAGGATTGTTATTAAGTAAGTATGACACATGTATGTATGTATGTATGTATGGATGGATGGATGGATGGATGGATGGATGTGTGATTTGGCTTTTTAATGTAATTTTAATAATTTGAGTCACATCACTACAATGTCTGCAGTGCGGCAGTTTATAGTGATGTCTAACACTGGGGCATCATGCCACAGACATGTGGTATCATGTCCGACCCAGTTACATAATCCTGACACCAGGCCAACCAATTCTAACATTAACTTCTTAATGCCAAGTGCCATGCAAGGCAACTGTTAGTACTATTTTTATACGTCTTTGGTATGACTTGGTCAGAATTTGAACCCATGACCTCCTGCTTCTGAAGCCAACACTCTAACTTCTAAGGCCACTGAAGTGGTAGGATTGTTATTATGATGTTTACTGTACAAGTCTACACTGCATCTGTCAAGAGTTGTTTTCAAATATCAGAATTTCATGTACCGCTTTAAACACAGTTACCAGTTGTTTCACAAAAACTCACTGAGGGCACTGAGCAGCCGACGACTCCAAGAAAAGATGAATACAGCTAACCCCTCAGTCACAATATAGGTGCATTTCCAAAAGTGGTCACATGACTCAAAATCAGATAACTCAAAATGTTTGGTTTCACTGCCTTTAATTTTCAATAAAAAATATGTAATTCAATTAACTTTAATACCATTCATATTATTTAAGACAAATAATTTCATTATTTTTAGTCTTCACTAAAATGATTCAATTAAAAAGTAAAATCATATGAAATGGTGTCAATTTGCATAAGTCGATATCGTGCAAGTCAGGGGATACCTATACAAGAGAAAGGGTTTGTTAAATGTGTACATTACAATGCATAGCCATGACGAGTAGTTAGCAAACTTTGAGTGTACATCATGATGCATGGCCTTGAAAAGTATATGTAAACTTTGAGTGTACATCAGGATGCATGCCCCATCATGATGCCTGGCCCTGAAGAGTATAAGCTTGGAGTCTATATCATGATGCATGACCCTGGAAAGTATAAGTAAGCCTGGAATGAACATGATGATGCATGGTCCTGAAGTGTATAAGTAAGCTTGGAATGTACATCATGATGTATGGCCCTGTAGTGTATAAGTAACTTTGGAGTATACATCATGATGCATGGCCCTGTAATGTATAAGTAAGCTTGGAGTGTACATCATGATGCATGGCCCTGTAATGTATAAGTGAGCTTGGAGTATACATCATGATGCATGGCCCTGTAATGTATAAGTAAGCTTGGAGTATACATCATGATGCATGGCCTTGAACAGTATTAGTAACAAAATGTGTTCATTAAAATGTATGGCCCTAATAAGTATTACTAAGATTAGAGACTACCTTCAATGTGTACATCACAATGAATTACCCTAAAATGTATAATGTAAGCTTAGACCATATGTTAAATAAAGTGATTAAACTGTTTCATTTTCTTTCTGAGCTCATGAGTAAACCAGCATTCAATCCTTCTCCATTCTCCACTTTCATGTTGCCCAGTAAAATCCAACTTAATAAAGTAGTCACCTCGATAAAACAGCAACACGTTTATACAAGGTGCCTACAAGATGTCCATTTTATTGATAAACTTTAGGAATATAAGGTTATGAGCTTATTGGAGATGACTGTTGGATAGGCTCAACAACTCAAACTTAGCAGGCTATCTGACCTGTATACTGCCCTCCGGGGTCATGTGACTGATGACCTGCTTGTGCTCGGCAGCTTTGGAGAGACGCCATTTTGGTTGACAGCAGAATCTCCGCCAGAAGGTCTGATCATTAGCAAGCTGGTACCACATTTTACACACCTGGGATGCTCGACAAAGGCTTACTGAAAAGGAAAGAAATCCATGACAATTATTCTATTTGTAAATCATGAAAAAGACAAGAAATCCACAAAAGTTATTCCATTTGTAAATTTGACATCTGCAGTGACATTAGATATCATGTCCTGCTATACCAACCTATTTCCTCCACTGCCTGCTTCCAGCTGTGCAAGACGTTCCAAGTAGAAATGTGGAGAGTTTAAAAAAAAAAAAAAAACTACATCATTTTCAAACTAAAAGTGCATTCTACTGGTATTTTCCAGTCATTTTCACAGTTTTGCATTCCTTATTACCTTGTTATAAGTATGATTTTTATTTCTATGGTAATGCAAATTGTGAAGTTTTCAATTTTAAATAAATTTTAAATCTTTAACTGGTGTCAAATGTGACCACAGATAATATTTCAATTTGTATAAGAGTATTTATACCCTCCAGCTGGTCTGACAAACTTTTTAGCAGCTATGATGGTTCAATGGTTAGTGTGCCAGAAACGGGTCCAAATCATACCATTGGATCAGCCATGGTCAGCAACCATGTTGTATCCTTGGGCAAGGCACTTTACTCCAATTGCCTTGGAACTAAATAAACTGTCAGTTCTTGTGGTGATGTTCTGTAAAACAACAAACACCTAACCAATCTGACAAACACCAAGCACCAAACCAATCTGACCAACACCAAACCAATTTGACAAACACCAGACCAAACTGACAAGCTCTAGTTTCACAAGCTAGAAGATAAAACATGATGCATAAATAAACTAGAAATGTGTCCAGAGGACAAAGCTGGACCTGCTAACAGGGTGTATTTTAAGACATCTTGATGTAATTGCATATTTCTTTCTCAAACACGGCAATATATCTGCCAAATGTTATTAGAATTATGTGAAAATCAAAGTTGGCCTAGATCTTATTAATAGAAAGATCCATAACAAACCTGTGAAGTATTTCAAACAATATTATGTGACTACAACTACATGATTCAAAGACAAGTTTCCAAGTTAAATAGGTACCACAAATCAGTTAAATTCTGATGCAAATAAGCAAATTCAAATCTGGTCATTGTCTTTTCAATATAGGCCTTCACATCAAATTTGGTTTTAATTTGTGTAGTTCTTCAGAAGTTCTAATACGGAAATTACTTTCCAATTCACTGACAAATTTCCAACAGGTGTTGTAATTCAGTCAAATTTTGATGCAAATAAGTGAAAACAAAATCTTATCATTATCACACAAATCCTTACAACAAATTTGGTTTTAGTTTATGAAGACCTTCAAAAGTTATTGACCAGAAACAGAATTTATGATAAACACAAACTTTCCAAGTTACAAAAGGGCCACAACTCAGTCTAATTGTGATAAATAGACCAAAATCAAACCTAATTTATATTTTCATAGTATCAATCATCATTCTAAATTTGTCATGATGGACATGACTGGATGTACTGACAGGTACGGCACTATCCACTCCTCCAAATAATGTGCCTGGGTCATAAAAGTCAAGCAAGCTTAGAACACAACAAGCATATTGTAAATTCTTGTAGCTGACATAAAAAGAAAGATTTGCATACATCCATGCATATTGAAAGTGCCATAACAATTACATGATACACTGAAATATATTATGACATCATGTCAGTGCAATGTAATGAATTATCACAAATCAGTCTGTGAAAAAGCATCTCTCATTGGGATCATGTAAGAACAAATAATACAGGATAGATTATTTATATTGAATGCGTCTTTGATGACACTGGGAAAGAGTCAAAGTCAATGAGAACAGGGAATAATACACAATTTACAATGCAACAGAAAGATGGAACTGAAAACAGATGGAGTTTTGTTTTTAAGCATGCTTCAATGGACAACATTATGTTCAGATGGCAAAAAATGCCAAAAAGTGCATGTTGTGCCTATGATCAAAGCTTTGCTATAAAATGTCTGACCTTGACCCCAAGGTCAAAAGGTTGAGCAAGCATGTCACAGAATGCATTTTCTTAGCTTCTTAATTATTTATTGATGTATGAAGAAAATCTGTTAAGAGGTTTAGGAAACATAAACAAATTAAAAACACTTGCACCAAAAAAGCTCTGAATACAAATTTTCCATGTATGTGACAATGACTCCAAGGTCAAATGGGCAAGCAGGCATATCACTTAATGAATTGTCTTAGCTTCATACTAAATCATTCTTAAGTATTAAGAAAGTCTATCCAGGGGTTTAGGAAATATAAGCAAATGAAACTGCAACAAAAATATTAATACAAATTTTCTCAGTGACCTTGACCCCAGGGGTCATCTATTTGGAATTATTTTTGGTTATCCTGTAAAGGACAAGATTGGTATCAGAACTACCTCATACCCTAGTAAGCACATAATAATTTTGGCATACCAGAAAATAAACAAAACTATAAATGCACAGACAAAATCTATTTAGAAGCTAAAAGCACTGATGAAAGTCTCATAATGCTTTTATGCTGATATTACAGTTAATGGCCTGATTTTGAAGTATTATGAATGTTATCCAATATTCTCCCACTCTGAGACTGGCACCCTGATCAATTACTATTAGTGAACAGAGTCCTCAAAGGCATTTTGTGTTGTCCATTTCACAACGTATTCTTACAAAGTCCCTTTCTGTTTTCTGTTTATCACTTCTTCATTGATTCATTGATTATGAGATACTGTGTATATGTATTCTATTCTTGTTGAATATACTGGAGTTGAGTCTGTCACAAGTTACAACATTGGTAAACTGTATGGCCTGTGTACACTGATAGTCTCATTAAAAATGTATGTTCAGAAACTTTAAATTCAAGTTTTTAGACATACAAGAATAAATGACTAATCAGATCTAATTCACAATCAATATATTTTATGTATTAAAAAATTGAACATTCCAAGTTCTCAACTCAGGGTGGCAATTAAAGCAATTCTGAAATTATATAAATATACACCATATACCAAAACATACAGGTAAATATTTTAATGATATATATTATCCTCTGTAAATAAGCACATTTTTGGTTTAAAGCAATGTGAAGTTTGGAATTTCTATGAAATTAGATTTTCGCTTTTAAAACACTGGGATCAAATTTAATGCATGTATACTTGATAAATAAAGTTAACTGTGGAGAATGTGAGTTGAGATTTCATGCCCATGCATCATTCTATGAGTGCAAAATTTTCAAGTGAGACCAATTTTAAATTTAAGGATAAATTTTCCAGTGAGATAAATTTTAAATTTAAAGATAAATTTTCCAGTGAGATAAATTTTAAATTTAAAGATAAATTTTCCAGTGAGATAAATTTTAAATTTAAAGATAAATTTTCCAGTGAGATACTGCAAATCATTAGTAACACTCCTAAAAGCATGTAAATTCAGCAAGTTATATATGCATAATTCTGAAAGGAAACACGATGGCTGTTTTAGGGTCGCGTCCTTTACCATGAGATTTGCTGTCACCATACATGTATCTTGTGATAATAAACAGTGGACTAAGGCACATCCTTTATATTTTAAGGGGGATGCAGAGTATCTCATTCACATCTAACAATTTTATTCACAAATATGAGACATTTCCTCAGATAATATCTGCAATTAAGTAAAATCTGTCACTATGTCTCTTATGAAGTCGAACTCTGCCACTACTGTTCTTGGTATGCTGCCAATCACAGATATTTATGTCATATATTATCCTGACTATCCCCTAAAATGAAATGGTTTTCTCTAACCCTAGTGAAGGTTTTGTCTATATGTTTGGATCTGTCAGCAAATTATGCAATAGCAGATCATAGTCTATTGCATTTGCAGTTCAACTCAACTTATATGTGTGCATATATGGGAGTTAAATGATGTTAAATTCTTCTTAATGGCCTGCAAATCAGGATATGAAAATAGGGATACAAATATGCCCACATAATTTAATTTTGTCTAGGATGAATGATTATTAAGTAATCTTGTTGACAAGCTTCTTGGAAAGGATGGCTTGATGGATGTACAGATGTACAAAAGGTAGAAATGGATGGATGGATACACACAACATAATCAAGATGTCCATGCTGCAAGTAACATGCACTGTGGGGTAAAAAAAACCCGAACTATAATGCAAGGGTGATAATGTCCAGTGTCAATCGAGTTGAAAACTTTGGACAAAACATTGGTGCCATACCAGAAACAAATTCAGGATGGAATATGATGTGAGGCTGGGGTGATCTTATAAATTTTGAGACCAGGGCACTAGAGGCCAATAACCCCTAATTGAGGTCCAGATCACTCTAATAGGGGGCCAAGGACCTAAAACCAAACATATGGCTTAGCTCCCATCTGTATCTACAACTGAATACATGTATATATCTTAATACACATGCAATTGGTCAATGTTGGATTTCAGCAAGTTATGACTTCTGCACCTGTTCAATTTACCTGGGTCAAGGTAAGACATGATTTTTGTAGCAAGGTTACTAGGTAACCAGGTGATAATATCTTGGCAGTTGGGGGGACAACCGTTGTGAAGATTAGCCTCCATTTTCACAGACAGGAGGTGTAGCTGTGGAAGATCACAACCATTCTGAAAGAAAACGTGATCATTTGAAGTGAAGTGCTGATTATTATTATTATTATTATTATTACAAAACTTCTAAACACTTCCTTCTCTTTATCTTTATTGTTATTTTTATTCCTGTAATAAAATACTTTCCATCTTTGGCGGCAACTTCAGTCTATGGATTCTACAGCCACATTCCACAAAATGATACCATATGTATTTGCATATAGGTCTTGTCCAACTCTAAAGAGCATAAACTCTGAGCTACCATGTCTCATAATGTGACGGCAGATCAGATTCTATGATGTTTGTGATACTGATAAAGTCTAACAAACGTCACAGACCCATATCTGCTAGAGCATTTAAGCAATGGTAGATCTGGCATAGTCGATGCAATTCACAGCTGGATCCGACTTGTACGCAGGTGTATACATTATTGTAAAATGTTGACTCTGAATTACATTTGCATCACTATTACTATTTTTAATGTGCTTAATTTTCGTTTGTTTTCCAAGTTGGAACCTCACAAGATAGCCATGTTTCTAACGCACATGCATGAGTTATTAATTTCAAGGAATACTGAAAACAACAATACATGCATTCAGGAAAGTAGGTCAGATACAACGACCCTGATTTGCTGCACAATACTGTTAATAATGCAAAAAAATCAAACTCAGATTTCAAACAGGAACAAGTAGATTGTGATTATTGTAGATTTGCAGGTAAAACAAAAATGACCAACAAGCAAGAGTCCACTGAAGGGCTGTTGCTCTACTCTTTGAAACGAATTTCCAGGAATTAAGGTAAGACCATTTCTTCTTTTTAACTGTTTAGTGTTGAAACCATCTCTAATATTCTTGAGTCATAAGATTTTCAAATCAGTCACTGTGGCAGCCATATTGGATCTAAGGTCAGCACCATTTTCATTTAGTACCAACTAAACATTATAAGAAGTGTTCTAGTGGAAACCCAATGCTGATATGAATTTTTATTTACAAGGAGTAGCAACAAGATTCATAAGGTGGCTGCTTTAGTGGACATGTTGGATATCACATTGGCACAATGTATTTTTAAAACACCAACTAGATACCATAAGAAGTCTTCTGATGACAACGCCATGCTGATATGACTTTTTATTCAGGAAAAGGAGCAAAAGCTAGATTTTCAAGATGGCTGCTGTGGTAGCCATATTAGATGTCAGATCAGCACCATTTTCATTTAGGACCAACTAGACATCACATGAAGTGCTTTAGTGAAAACCAACACTGATATGACCATCCATTCAGGTGGAATAGTGACAACATGATTTTAAAGATGGCCACTGTGGTGGTCATATTAGATGTCCAGATGGCACCATTTACATTTAGGACCAACTAGACATCATAAGAAGTCTTCTGATAAAATTTCATGCCAATGTGACTTTCTGTTCAAGAGGAGTAGTGACAATAGGAGTTTCAAGATCCCTATCCATGGAACCCATACTAAACCTAGCCATCATAAGAAGTATTTTAGTGAAAACTATCCATTCAGAAGGAGTAGTGACAATAGGAGTTTCAAGATCCCTATCCATGGAACCCATACTAAACCTAGCCATCATAAGAAGTATTTTAGTGAAAACTATCCATTCAGGAGTGGTAACAATAGGAGTTTCAAGATCCCTATCCATGGAACCCATACTAAACCTAGCCATCATAAGAAGTATTTTAGTAAAACTATCCATTCAGAAGGAGTAGTGATAACAAGATTTTCATGATGGTTGCTGTGGTGGCCATATTGGATGTCTCAGCAGCACCAATTTCATTTAGGTCAAACTTGTCTCTGGGATGAATAAATCTTTGAGGCATTCCTCCAAGTAATTTAATGACAGACAACAAGCCACCCATAATATCTTCTGGACTCAGACCAGTAGTATTATATTAGTATCAAAAAAGTCTGCATAAATCAGTAAACTGTATGTCACCATTTTTATTAAGGACCAACCTGGCAGGTAAAGAAGTCTTTAAGTGAAACCCCATGCTAATATGACCATCCAACTCAGGAACAGTGAAAACAAGAACTTCAAAATAGCTAACTGCTGGTCTATGACCAGTAGAAATAACAATAATAATAATAATAATAACAATAATAATAATAATAATAATAATAATAATAATAATAATAATGGTAATCATAATAATGGTAATCAGTATATGATATTTGTTCCATTTGTAAACCTGCATTCCAACATCACCTGCGCCAGTTTGACCTTTTTCATGGTTGATCACTATTCACAGGTCTGACTGTATTTCACATATGGTCAAATGTTTCCAAGAATACAATACAAGGAAATCAAAAAGGTTTTGCCAGCAAAGACTAACTTTCATTATGCAATAGTTTTCAACCCCAGCAAAGACTAACTTTTGTTATGCAATAGTTTTCAACCCCTGATAATGCATAATCAATGTTAAATTGGCATTTATTATGAACTAAAATACAAGCTGTGTTATTGTTTGTACAATCACAATGTGATCGACAGAATGATACCAGAACCAAACAACTACAAGTCTGTTCAATGACAATGAAGGATTAAGCCAATTTCTCAAAAATCAGGCTAAAAACTTGACTGAATGCATAAAAACTGTGCATGATATTTGCAAGCACTAACTTCATTTCTCTGTTTTTGGAAAACTTCTTTTCTTCACATGCTGGAAGGGGTGGTGGTTTCTCCCCGAGTTTTCAGGTCTATTATATACCCTGGAAACGTACATGCACATCTGACTTTGATATATCTAACGATTTCTGGTGCATTGGACTTCTTTAAAGGAGACATGATACCTAAAAGTTATCTATAACAATACTGAGGCTTTATACCATATTTAACTGTGTTATAAGTCATCTGCAATAATATGGTAGATTTTATACAATATTTAACTGTCTTATAATCTATCCACAACAATATGGAAGTTTTATACCATTTTTACCCATGTTATAAGTTATCTGTAATAATATGGTACTTTTATACCATATTTACCTGTCTTATAATCAATCCATAACAATATGGTAGTCTATACCATTCTTATCTGTTATAGATTATCTGTAATAATATGGCAGTTTTATACCATATTTACCTGTCTTATAAGCTATACATGATGTTATCTGTAACAATATGATAGTTTTATACCATATTTTACTGTCTTATAATCTGTCCATAAGAATACAGTAGTTTTATACCATATTTACCTGCATTATAAGTTATCTGTAATGACATGGTTGCTTTTATACTATATTTACCCACCTTATAAGCTATATAATCTATTTGTAACAATATGGTAGCTTTACATCATATTTACCTGTCTTTTTTAATCTATCTGTAACAATATGGTAGCTTTACACCACATTTACCTGTCTTTTTTAATCTATCTGTAACAATATGGTAGCTTTACACCACATTTACGTCTTATAATCTATCTGTAACAATATGGTAGTTTTATACAACATTAATTTGTGTATAACACACTCAACTGTACACAATTCCAACCCAGATTAACTTTCAGATAATTAAGAAAAATGACTTGAAAAACAGTATCTATTTCAACAGGTAAAAACATGTTTTCAATGCTGTACTTTTCGATAATCTGTGCTCAGAGACAAATAACAACTAAAAATGGCATTCAGCTTGTTTACAGGATCCTTCATTTGACTGGAAGTTACACCTGCTCTAGGTGGTACCATTGACATGTACTGGTGTTATATAATCCTGCATGGCAACATGTGATGTACTTAATCTATCATTGCCTTCTATCTTGGAAACAATCAGCCTATATGCACCTATACCCCAACAAACACCACCACAAGGGGAGAGTTCCCAAGAGGACAGGCAATAACATTATACTGATAAATTAACAGAAATAATACCACTGGTAATTATGCAAAGCCTAATTATCATCAAAAGCATGAACTTTTAATCTTTCATTCAACAGAGAAATTTAAAAATTTTAATATTTACACAGTACATCTAAACTCTTCATTCATAAACCCCAGGGATCCAGCATCAATCTTAGTATAATTGTTTTGTTCCTTTATCATAAAAAATCTTTCATTTTGAGTCAGTTGTAGAATAAGATGTTATTGTACTACATTCAAAAGACTTGTGCTACAGATGCTGCCTATAGATTTTTCATTAGGAAGACCTTAGTTAAGCCAATGAATGAGTCACTCACCAAAATTTCTTTGATGAAAATGTTCTTTTGCTCATCACTGAACTCCGTAAACCATTCAACTATTGTCTGAAATATAAAATGAAGCCAGTTTTATGATATATGTAACCAGTTCCAAATTATCATTACAACTGTCTGAACGAACTGTTTGACCTAAATTACAGAGATACATGCTCATCTCAGGATAATGGGTTCCATGGCAACACGATCCATTTAAGACAGACTTGTTCCCTAGTAGGACTGTTTGTACTGTGTATGTAAATAGTAACTATCTGCAGCTGAAGGACTGCAATAATCACCCACCCCCCAACTTTGTTTACCTCAAAGATTTTGACATGTTAATCACTTCTCACTGCTCAACTAATGTGGGATCAACAACAAGAAAGATAAACCAAATTTCACTGGTGCTGTAGCCCGCACATATATTCACTCTTCAAAACGTTTTTGATATTTTCAATAATTAATAACAAGTTATGCTAAGAAAGTCTGTTGTAGATTTAATGTCAATAAGAAACAAGAGTTCCTTGAGGGGACTGATGCTCTCTTGGGCAAAAGAATTTCCAGGAATTCATGATAAGACCAAACTTTAACTCCTGAATGTTGAAACTATCTCTGGTAGTCCTCAGCAGTTAACAAGATTTTAAAATTTGCTGCTGTGGCTGACATGTTGGATGTCACACTGGCACAATTTTCATATAGGACTATGCAGTCAATTTCACCATCCATTCAAGGGGAGTAGCAACAACAAGATTTCCAAGACAGCTATCACTGGCACCATTTTTATTTTGGACTAACTATGTATCATAAAAAGTCTATTGTAGCCATCCATTGGGAAGATATGGAGATAGCAATATTTTCAAGATGGCTACCATGGTGGCCACACTGCGGGTCAATTTGCATCAATTATATTTAGGATCAACTAGACACCATGATGAAAACAATGTTATAATGACTATCTATTTAAAAGGAGTAGACCTTAAAAAGTTTTCAAGATGGCCATCATAGTGGAAATATTGGATTTCAGTTCAGCACTATTTTAATTTTGGGACAAGACATGATGTGAAAGCTTCTGGTGGAAACTCCACACTGAAATGGCTTTCCATTTTCGAGGAGTAACAATAACAAGATTTCAAAGAAGTAAGGTTTTCCAAATGGCCATTGTAGTTAGTTGTAAATGAAAACGGTGCCAGTCTGACCGCCAATATGGAGGTCAGACTGGCACCATTTTCATTTACAACAAACTAGACATCATAAGAAAGTCTTTGAGTGAAACTCCATGCTGATATGATCATTCACTCAGAAGTAGCCACAGCAAGATTTTGAAGATGGTCCATTTTTGAAGATGGCCACCATGGTGGCCAATTTTGAATGTCTGAGTATCATCATCATCACTTTTATTTATGACCAGCTAGATATCATAAGATTTTTAGTAAAAACCCATGTTGATACGACTATAGGACAGAAATCTTGTCATGAAATAATGATTTTAACAGCATGTTTTCATTTTTCATGACAAAATAATTTTTAAAAAATATTTAAAAACAAATAAACAGTTGCATTTGTCACAAATTAATTTTGAATATTACAAATATAATTATGTTGATGATCCTTTAATCATATGTTGACATATGTCATGTATACCAACATTGTGGCCAAATGGGATGTTGTGAAATATATTTGGGCCAAATCCAACTTCCGGAAAACATTCAGATTGCAAAAACAAAATGTCATTTTTTACTCATGCACTAGTGTATGTTTATGTGTCAAATACATTTATTCTTTTGTAATACTATGAATCATCCTAAGAATTTCTAAAGGGCAGTTATTTTCTGTTTGAATTTTTTGTAATTTCTCAAGTCCATGAAATATTTTCTTGTTTGTCGAGTGTGTTTTATGTTTACTGGCCCTCTCTGATAAATATCTTGCCCAGTGTTGGCATCCCACTCAAAGTTTCCTGACTTATTATATAAATAGTGTAGCTAGTAAATTGAAGGCTTCACTGTCAATTATTCCTATTTTATCAACAAGCTCTCTAATGTCAGCACAATGTCTTTTGTGTCAGCTACAGTGTAAGCTTTACCATCCGACTTTACAGTTTTTAGATTACAACTTATACAACAATTACCATGGGCATAGCAAATTCATCTACAAAAATGCACAGACCATTTAATTGTTTTGTTGGGGGGATGCAATTTTCTTTTGAGCAGAGATACTGTATTTTCTTTTATCACAATATAAAAAATAATTTTCTTCAAAAACTACAATGGAAATAATATGGTTTTATTTTGCTATAAATCAGAGCAAGATATTTTTCCAGCTATTTAGAGGATGAAATTTGTCAGGCCCCTGTCCCAAAAACATTAAATTGCTGGTCCCAAATATAACTGTAGTATATCATGGTATGCATCGATGTGTTCAGAAATACCATGTACAACAGTTGTCAAGGTGTCCAGCTCTGATATGTATTGCCTACTAACTGTATCATACATATCATGGGATAAATAATCCCTATATAGCACACTGTATATCCAATCCCTATACAGCACACTGTATATCTAATCCCTATATAGCACACAGTATATCTAATCCCTATAGCACACTGTATATCTAATCCCTATATACCGTATTTTATGTAATTTTTCGTACACGAAAAAAAATAATTATTAATTTCAGTGTACGAAAAATTATATGTAAAATAAATAATTATCATTTGGTGGAACTGACCGTGTACGAAAAATAAAGGGATCGTACCAAAATAAGTTCTACGGTACACACGCTACTCGACAACCTAACGGTACAAACGTACAAAGTAAACGTATATTTTCTGTCTCATTCTGCTCTCAATTCAAGAATCTAATTACAATAAATCAAAAGTACTGTTGTTATATGAGAGAGAGAGAGAGAGAGAGAGAGAGAGGATTATATCTCAGTGTGCAAGCTCGTCTGCATTTAGAACATATGTAGCTGTTATATTGTGTAATATAGGCAAAATGATCAAGATGGTTTGAACATGTATAAGTTATGGGCATTAATTATTGGTAAATTGTACGCAACGATACGACCCCACATCGTCAAGAAATTAAGTGCAAGTTGTATTTTTACCGCAACAATAATCTCATTATCAAACTGCAATAAAAAATAAAGAACTTGAAATCAACGTTGAAGTTAATGCGCGTGAGTGCGCACGCGCGCGCGTGTGTGTGTGCATGCGCGCCAGAAAGATCAATCAAACAAAAATTTTTCAGTGTACAAAACCGTATTTATTCAGTGTAGTCGTGATTTGTAGCTTTTGCAAAAAGAAGAAAAGACTATTTTCAGTTACCTGACGAGTGGGATAATCCTCATGCATTACGACCCTACTATATTCCATTAGGAATAAACACCGCTAAATCAACAGTTCGTTCTTGTTTTAATTACGATGTACATTGTTACAACAACCACATGGCTATGCAATTATTTACCCGGTAATTAAACATTCTTAGGGCTTTGGTTATTCCAGTTGAAACCAGACTGAGGGCAAGAATCGACTGAAGAGGTCAAATCAGCGAGGCTAACAGTAGGGAAATGAGGCTCTCTTTAGGGAAATGAAAGTCTGTCAATGTGCTATTGAAGCCGTTGTCCATATAGCAGATGTTATAAGGACAAGCAATCATATACATTACTTGCTATTCGAACTCGCTAATAAAGATAATAGTGGGGTATATCATAGAATAGATTTGCAATAAAATGTTAATTATATCCAAGTCAAAACAGAACAAGCACTTAAAAGATAGTATATGTATATATATGAATCGATCTAACGGAGTCCGTGACTTTCAAATTTACGACGGAAAATGACAAGGTTTTTATATTTTATGTTTGTATGACTAATGAAACAATAAGACTAGTTGACCAATGGTCTGTGGTCTTCACTTTAGCATGTACTGAGATGTAATTTTTGTTGGATAAGACAACATCAATGGGCTTCCGAACTTGTTTTAAAATGCACGTGGTGTTTTGTTACGGTGACGGACTTAATAAGGAGAACTAATTAACGATAATATTTAAAGGTATGGTCTGTGAAGTCCTTTGTTCATTTGTTAATAAACACCAGTAGATATTGTAATGACAATAAGAGTTTATGTACATGGGCGCCCGCAAGATCTTTTACAAAAATGGGGAGGGGGGGTCAGTCAGTCAGTCACGGCCTGGAGAGTTAGTATAGTAGGCAGTCTGAAACTAAAGCTAATATTTACTAAGCGTTTTGAACAGAATCTTGTGACATATTTTCAGCTTCATTTGCATGATTAAATATATATTTTGCAGTATGATATCCAGGGGGGTCACGTGACCCCCCTTGACTTATGCTGCGGGCGCCCATGCTTATGCCTCAATCATTATATTTTCTCACCAACAATTAATCATTAATTTTTGTAAAAACAAAATGGGAATACGGTATTTTCAATCTTTTTTGCAAACGTAAATCTTCTTAGTGGAAATTTTATGTCCGATAATTTAATGAATTTTTCAAATAATACAAAATGATATGTACGAAAAATTATGATACATTTAAATAATTATTATTTTGATAACTGGATTGTGTACGAAAAAGTAAAGGGTATGAAAAAATACATGAAATATGGTAGCACACTCTATATCTAATTCCTTTATAGCACACTATATATATAATCCCTATACAGCACACAGTATATCTAATCCCTATATAGCACACTGTATATCTATTTCCTTTACAGCACACTGTATAAATAATCCCTATATAGCACACTGTATATCCTTTACAGCACACTGTATATCTAATCCCAATATAGCATACTGTATATCTAATCCCTATAGAGCACACTGTATATCTGATACCTATTTATAATTCATAACTCGATGTGCATGTTAACTATGTTGTTCTAATAATTGTGGAAATTCCAGTTTCATGACTCACAGGAAAATAGTATGATCCTCATTTTCCTACTTTGCATGTAATAGTCACTGCTGACATGAAAGTAATTTTTAATTTGATACCATGATTCACAGCCTTCAGTGATCTATTTCTCTCACTTACAATAAATAAGACAATGTTTGTACATACACACAGTTTGAGGAAATGTACCAATTGCATTTCCAAGCATTATTTTATAATGAATGGCTCTGTTATTTTGCATGGAGAGATGGCATTTTGACAGAACGATTATCCTAATTTTTATATTTAAGTTGACATTCTTTCTTCTTAATTTTGTTGTAGCATTCATAACAAAATTATACGACACATGCCTTGAAACATTTTCTGAAGATGTTCTCAAGAATTGCAGCTTTCAAATTCGTAAAATCTTAGTAAGCAGTGGCATCGCAAAATTCATCACAGGATATTATTTTTGGTCTTGATAAAATACGGCAAGAGAATTGGACCCAGGGGCATAGATACCATACAGCAAGCGTATGCAAATCATAGGGGACCACAAATTATCTTTTATGCTATTGATTACGCAGTAGCCCATTGGTAAGTTTTGCATAGGGACCCAAATATCCTAGTTATGCCACTCACTAAAGAACACCTGAGACATTTTCTAAAAGTGAAAAACAGGAGATGGTCTTACCATTGGATTAAAACTTAAAATTTACACAACTTTTTAAAAATAGGGTTTTCATTTACCATGGAGCATAGGGTTACATGTATATGTAACACAATGGCTCATTGTGTAGGAATTATACATACTGCACCATTTTCATCTTGAATAAACCAGACACTAAGACTTTTGGTGAAAACCTCATGTTGATCTGACCATCCATTCAGAAGAAACAGTGAGAATATTTTCAATATGTTCATTGTGGCTGCCATAGTTGAGGTCAGATCTTCATTCAGGGCCAGCTAGATATCATAATTAGTCTTCAATGAAACCCAATATCGACATCACTTTCCATTTTTTGAAGTAACAATAATAAGCTAACCAAAATGGCTGCAATGGTGGCCATACTGTATGTCAGATCAGCAACATTTTCATTTAATACAAACCAGATATCACAAGACTTCTGGTGAAAACAAAATATTGATATGAATTCCATTTTGGAGGAATAGCAATATGATTTTCAAGATGGCCATTATGGATATCAGATCAACAAAATTTTTATTTTAAGTCCAACCAGAGACCATAAAAAGTCTTCAGGTGAAAACCCCATGGTGATAAGACTTTCCATTCAGAAGTAGCAATAAAAACATTTCAAGATGGCTCCTGTAGTGGCCATGGATCTATTGGGACCAACTAGACATCATCAAATGTCCTATGGTGAAAGCTGTATGCTGCCTAGACTTTCCATTCAGAAGTACATGTAGTAGCAAGAACAAGAGTTTCAAAATGGCAGCTATGGCAACCATACTGCACATAAGATCAGCACCATTTTTCATTTAGGGCCAACTAGACATCATAAAAATCTTTAGTGAAAACAACATCTTGATATGACCATCCATTCAGGTGTAGTAGTGTTGACACAATTTTCATGATGGCCACTTTGGCAGCTATACATGAAGTTCAGGCAAAACTATTTTCAATTAGGACCAACTTGACATCATAAAAAATGATCTTTCTGTGAAAACCCCATGTTGACATGGCCATTATGTTCAGAAGGAGTAGAAATAACAAGATGGTTGCTGTGGTGGCCATATTGGATGTCCGAGCAGCTCATTAGGACCAAGCAGACCTTGTGATGAATGTGCATGTCCAGTTTCATGCCAATCCTCCAAGTAGTTTAGGAGGAGTAATGATAAATAACTCATGCTAATGTATGGATGGATGTTGAACAACATGCCATACCATAAACTCAAAGATCAGTAGAGTTCACAAGTTTTGTGTTTGAGGATTTGTGGATCTTAATGTTGGTTTTGTTGTTGCAAATATAGATTTTACTGGCTCAACCAAGGTGTTGATGGTAAAACTCAAACAATGACAGTAAAACCACCATTAATGTCCTCAAATTCTATAACAAATGGCTGACAACCTGCTATGTGCTGTCCAGACTCAGTAATCTGATGCCAATTAAACTGCCCTAACTTTGTAATTTGGAGTCCCAGGTTCAATCCTTGGTGCTATTATGTAATTGTCATCTTTACCTCGTGGTTTTCCCAATCACTCTATTTTTCTCCAACTCAAGAAACACTAATCCCAACATTTGTGCTACTGAGAGTTAAAATATGTTAATTAATATGATATGTCGTGAGCTTCAAGCGCATATAATCATGTAATAAACCGTCTTATCTACATGTATAATGTGTAAGAAATAGTTTTATATACAAATAAAAAAACTTACTTTCATCCTATCTTTGAAATCTAATGGCTTCACTCCTTCATTCAGAGCCATAAATGGAATTTGTGGGACTTCTTTGGAATTTTCGTCATTTTTTTCTCTCCCTTTCACACTGTTTGTAGAATTAAGACAGATGAGTTTTGTAATTGGCAGATGAGATCTTTGTGCTGTAATCACATTGGCGTCAGCATTAATCTTTGATCCTTTAAGGGGAACATCATCATCACTATCACTGGAGTAGTCACTACGGCGGTATTTGTAATGACTTTTCTTACTTTTGGAGAAATATCCCCATGAGCTAATAAATGTTGGACTTGGAAGATTAAAATCATTTTCATGAAGAGAACTAGATGGAGCATTTTCTGAACTAGAGTTTGACAGTATTTCACACACAACCTGATGATGGGAACAACCTTTACCTTGACCATTGCCATGGCAATGGCAACATGCTGTACAATGGCAACTTGGATTGTCCTTGACCTTATCAGGGTCAAGGTCAGAAGAAACAGTTAATGGATTGTTTCCCAAACAGATCTCCTTGGATATGTCACCATGAACAGACCGAACTTTGGAAGATCTGCTGGTTCTTGTTTCACTCTTTGAGACATGACTGGAGGAGGAGGATCTTTGCCTCCTGAAGCTTACCCTTTCTAACTGAAGCTGATTTCCAGGATACTCTGATGAGGTTGACCTCTGAACCAGCCCTGAGGACATTCCACTGCTGTAGGCCTCATCACTGGATTCAGACAGATGCATATTAGGAAACCAGGCAGAGGGGTTCAACATGAATTTGACCTTGTTTGGACTAAATGCACCAGATCCCACAAAAGACTTTTCTGGATTTCTGTTATAATTTACATTATGCCAAGATCCTCCATTGGCCCCTCCCTTCTCATTTTCCTTAAGTCCTCCATTGATACATGACTTCTGGCAAACTCTGTATCCTACACAATGCCCCTGCTTAGCTGTAACATATTTAGGATGTCTCTGAAGAAAGGGACTTTCTAGTGTTTTTGAGTTTCTTTTGCTTCTCTTCCTTGGCGAACCTTGACTGTCTCTGGTGTCTAGGACTTCATCATCAGAACCATGAATTTCCATTCACCCTGGGGGAAATAAAAATTGATGGCCATGTTAAAGGAAGATAAAGAGTCCAGAAAACAAAGAAGCAAAAAGAAGGTGCAGGAAAAAATGTTCATATATGAAAGAAAATAAAGATACAGACAGTACATATTTCCAAACAAAAATTGCATGACATAGAAATAAATCTGAAAATACATATCACAAATTTTTACTAGTATGACAATGTTTGGGACTGTTCCAGAATCTCATATTCTGGTAGGTGAACAAGTCAAATAATGCATACGATGTCAAATTAGGTCATGTAATATCAATTCATAAGCATGTAATGTTAGAAGCTCTCACCTAAATTTTGGCTATGATTTATATTTTAAAAAAAACTTGTGTGTGTCAAAATGCATGCATGAAAATTATCAGTCTTAACGTGAGTGCTTCAATAGCTTGCCACAATAATCACACTTTTTTTTAAAATGCATATCTCCCCACCACACCCTAAACACTGACCCAGGGGTCATAATACAAAAACATGTATGTGATGTGTCTTCATGTGATAAGTGTGTATGTAAAGTTTGGTCAGAAAATTTTTGAAAATGTTATTGCAAATGAAAATGTTTGACATTTGACCTTTGACATCCTTTTAAAGGGAACCCAAGATGAAAGCCAAGAATGGTTACTCCATGGGAAGCATAACTACAAAGTTTCTTAAGTTGCGTCCAGTAGTTTAAGATATGTGATAAGGTGAAATGAATGGAGAGACACAGAGTATCATGATGTGCCACACAAAAGCATCGGGACATAAAACCAACTGAATAATTTCATAAGAAATATATGTATATACAAGCACTCATTTAGGATCCTCTGTTTATCAGCCTGGAATGCTTACCTCAATAGCATGTGTTACAGTACAATATCTCTTCCAGTAAATAAAAAGTATGGTTTACAGAAGGAAAAAAACAAACCAACATACGGTGCTTTTTGATTATAAAATTGTGACAAAATCTAATATACCCAACTTTTCAAGATGGACATCTTACAACAAAAGTAGCAACCTTCACTGCACATTGAACTCTCATTACAATAGTTTGTACAATGGAGTATTTAGGATCCAACAGAAAATTGATGGGAAGAAATGTGTTTAAAGGTAGCTTTGAGCTCTGGAACGGAATATTCAGCTTCTTACTCTGACAGCGATTTTCAGGAAACAAAAACATGTAAATTTCAGGTAACAAAACATGCATAGTTTCAGGTAACAAAACATACATATATATTTTCAGGTAACAAAACATGCATATTTTTTTCATATATTGTCCTTCACAAGTAAGACATGGTATCTCAGTTGGTAGAACATCATATTCATAATCCAAGGGTTGTGGGTTCAATACCTGCCCACATCACCCTGAATCATTTGCCTCCCATTTCCTTGGCATGGTATAGCCAATATGTTGAAAGTGACACTAACTCCAACAAAACAAAAAAAATTGCTCTACATAATGTCATAGTCATTTTATGACATTTTACTTTTATTCATAAACAGGATCACATTTAAACATTTTATTGAAGGAAAAATTAGTTTTAAATGCAAATCTATGAGATTTAAAAAATAATTACAACACTATTTGATATGAGGTACAGATTTATATTGCTGACTCATTTCCTGTCATGACTTTTTTTTGTATACATGTTGGTTTCAAAACAATAAGGATGATAAATAACATTCAAGATCTACATTGCCAAAAATTTTTACTATGACAAATTTTGGGACTGAATTTCATTGCTGTACTAAGAAATCAGGCCAAAAATAAAATAGGTGATTCCTGTTAGCCAACTGTTCCAGTTTTTCATTGCTGACCCTAGCACTTTTTTACCCCCAAGGTAAAAAAGAAAATAATAATAAAAAAATTCCTGAAATAATTAATGTGTGCATAGCTTAGTACTTGATGCACTTAGTACTTTATATAAATATATATATATATATATATATATATATACACAAATCATTATCATACATATAATGGTTAAAAAAAAATTTTAAAAATTCCCTATCTACCAACCCTAACTTTGAAATCATTGCAATAGGAACTCATTTTTTCTTTTGGCCTGACTGACGATTTACACATGTCATGCTTCTTGGTCAACTATAGTTCGCTTGTGAACTATGGTTCTTGTACCCATGTGTGAACAAGAACTGCAAAGGCTTGCCATTAAAAATCCCCATACTTTTCACTGCACATCTAACACCCCAATCACTCCACTGGTATTCAAGCCCAATATATCAACAGCACCAGACATCACAATTAAAATTCAGTCAAACATACAAATCATGTGTCTTTCAACTATTACTGCATATAAAAAGTTTGGTTACAAAATATTTGAAAATGTCATTGTAATTGTGATTGTTGTATATTTGACCTATGACCCCATCCCAGGGACATCAGGGCAGGCACTGAAAATGACACCCTCAACAAGATGGCCACCACAGGGGCAATAAAACGACAAAGTACAGTATAATGAAATTCAATCCAGCAGTATACAGAAGGTGATGTGGTAGCAGACAGGTAAACTTGGTATTTTAATCCCTGGTTTTGGAGCTAATGGTATTTTTAAATTTGATATGGTATTTTGTAAACACCACAAAATATGCAATGCATGACTAATGCCTTTGAGAATGCATCAAAGAGCTCAGTGACCAATACTATCTTAGGGCAAGTTCCATGGTTTGTTTTCAGATGAGTGTTCTCCCAGTGATTAGGAACAATTATTTCATGCATGCACAGAACATCAAAAACTTGTCCTGTTAGCATAGTTTATAATGATCAAATCTGCAATAATAAACTAACACAGTCAATGTCTGTGATGGTGCATTAGATCAGTAAAACTATGCTGTGGTAGTATGGCAGGAACAATATGGTGACATTTTAAAAAACCCTTAAAATTAAAGTGCTTTGCATAATTTAAATGCATTTAAACATTTCTTTACTCATTTTAGTCAATTTCTTATCATAAAATTCTAAAATATGCAGGTTATGTAAATTTAGCCCTTGTCAGATGGAGCAAAGTATAATGTTCCAGACACTTTAAAAAAAGTATGTGGACAACAAAGCAGATCTAGATGTGCCAAAAAAGTACGTGGACAACAAAGCAGATCTAGATGTGCCAAAAATGATCTAGGTCAACACTACTTATAATTTAAAGACAACAATACAGTGATCTAATACATTGCTATGCAACAGCAAATCAGATCCAAATCACAAAACAGTCAGTGTTCTTTCAAGGAACAAAAAAAATTGAGTTCCATCACAGTTTCTAGCCCATTCATACCCAAGAAATTTCATATCCACATGATTTGTTTCATACCCACATGATTGGTTTCATACCCACATGATTGGTTTCATACCCACATGATGGTTTCATACCCACATCATTAGTTTCATACCCACATGACTGGTTTCATATCTACTTGATTGGCTTCATATCAACATGATTGGTTTCATACCAGAAACAAAGAGGCATCATACCTGCCAGTTTGAAGATTCGCACCCTCCTGTAAACTACCGGTATATTATATACATTTTTGTTTTATAGTTTTGTTTTTTTCATTTAAAAAAAATACAAAAGGCAGACAGCGATTTCTTTGGATTAAACCATAACAGCTTTGACATGTTGCTATTATTATGATGGAAGCAATAACAAAGTTGATATAATTTTTAATGCAATATACACTGCTCATCCATACAAGATGTCCTATCAAAATAAAATCCCATCAAAATAAAATCACAACAGAACAAAGAAATAAGAAGCTATATTCAATAATCAAACAGAAAACATCCTCGACGTCTGATTATTGTATATAATTCCCACGATTTAACTTAAGTTTTGTCTTTTATCTGCTTTCGCTTACAAATTGCATTTTGTCGAGATTTAACTTAAATCTCGTATTTTCCACCAGATTTATAAATGTTGTGAAAATCATTTAAATAAATGTTTAAATTTGTTGTTTCAGATACAATTTATAAATCTTAAAATATTTTGCAACTTTTCAACATTTAAATCCATCTATGGTTCGTTGCAAACAACTTTTGCACTGTTGTTCATCAGTTTTTGTTTCTTATAATTAGTTTTATCCTGACTGACATGATCATTTTGATCCAGTACGATTTCAAAAGACAATTTAGTCATGTGATTTTTATATAATTCTGGGGAATAATTGAATAATAAACCTCCAATGCACCGGTATGAAACCTGAATTGCCTCAGAACACTCAATTTGTGTCCAATTTTAAGACCTTTGATCTACTATAATGACTTTTTTTCTGAGTTAGGTTAGAACCATGAAAATTTCTGGATTATATTTATATTTCTATAAACAAACAACCATTCTGTGAAATTGAGGAACTCTTTAAGTTTGAATTTTAGAAACTGAATCTGAGTTCAGTTTTTGTTCTCAGTTATTGGACTATTTGGCGTGGCCAAATAAGCTCTAGTTAACATCAAAATTGCATAAATTTCAGATTATGCTTAACTTTCATTCCTAATCTGATTTTGGGGTTCTGAGCTTGAATTAAGTGCTCATAAAGTAGATTTGGCCTGAAAATCATAAGGGATGAACCATTTAAATTTCTAGTTGGGGGGTGGGGTGGTCTTTTGAACCAGCATCTCATTTTTTTTTTCTATAACCTTAAGATTTTGTTTACAACTAATATAATAGATATAATTAGTTCTCTTTTTCTTATAAATTAGAGCAAGAATATTTTTATTAAGCTATTTGCAGGCTGGAATTTTTTTTCTCAACAAAATCCCAGATTCACCCCAAATCAATTAAATGGTCAGTCCATAAAACTTGGCACTCGAGAAAACGATTCTGTTTCCACAATCGGCCAATCAGAAATGAGCTTTCAAAAGTAATGTCATCTGTGATTGGACAAAACAAAATCTCAAGCTCCAACTCAAGAGTTTCATGATTTCCACAGTTGGGTGCATACATATGGATAGATACAGTACAGTGGAAATTGATCTAACATAATTTAACAGCCAATCTCAGTCTAACGAATCAAATTACTTTTTCAAAGTACAATAATTAGTGTTGTTAATACTGATATTAAAAAGGTCCTTTGAGTTATAATTATTGTCTACCAGAAAAAGTTACTCTGCAACAAAGCTAAATTTCCACATGATTAACACTTTGACAAGATAGCTAGAACTGTTGATAAATAAAATCTTACCTGATGTAAAACACAGCGCATGTAAGAAGAGATGATATTGCAATGATCAATTGTGAAATTTTACACATGGCAAATGAAACTTATCTATGTAGGTGCCAGTGGGTATAATTAAATTCTTAATAACTCTGTCAGTAATAATTTTGCCTGTGTTTTTTTTTTAAACAAATGCATAGAACAAGGTTTACACAGAACCTGGTGTTTTACCTGAGTTTGTGTACTATGTATTCCCCTACATCTGATTTGCAGTAACTTAAACTAAAATCTTGAACACTTGACAACAATACTGTTGCTACCATTGCTGTTGTAAACATTACACAAATGTCTCCCAATGCTAATGCAGGTGAGATAACAAAACAAATTTCTATGCTGAATGGTAAAGTAAATACATGTGTAATTAAACCTAGATTACCATATATACTAACTTATAAATTCAGTTCAAATGCATCCAACAAAGACTGATCTACCACTGCATAATGCGCCATATGTTGTCGTTCTACTAGTTACTCCTAAAAAGCTGAATAGAACCAGATCTGCCGGCATACTGGTTACTCCTAAAAAGCTGAATAGAACCAGATCTGCCAGCACATTATGAGCCAGCATCTGGATGTGTGCAGTGTGCAGTTGACTTGACCAATAGGTGGGTATATAGTTTATCTAAATTTGTCAAGCACATGGATATTTCCACAAGCTACTATCACCAATCTCCCTTTTAAAAGCATGTCTTAGTGGTTAGTGTGGCAGACAATAAGTGTAACAGCTTAATCCTACTACTTGATCAGTCTTTGTGTGTCCCTGGGCATGGTGCTTTACTCCAAACTGTCTCAGCACTAAATAAGTTTCATGTGATTATGAAAGCAATATGATCCATCAGGTCCACCTGATTGGACACAGTGAAGGCTACCTGATTGGACACAGTGAAGGCTGACTGATATTGATTTTTATTCCACATCCCCGAAATCTCTGTAAACCACGATCCTTCACACTCAAGCTTACATCTTTGCTCAATTTAATAAATTCCATAACAATTTCCATAGTAACAAAGTGCTCCTCGAGACTGGGTCAAAAAGTGCAAAGACTCAATCAATAACCGCTCTCTGACTCATTCGAGTAGGTGACTGACTCAATTTTTATCCTTTCAGACTTTATATTAAATAAAATCTTTCTAGCTTGCTAATCTTTGTCATAAAACTAAATATTTACAACCAATAACATGTTGCATGTTGAAATGTATTCCCAAGATTTTCAAAGATTCATTTTGAGAAATTCTATGATGATGAAATTAGCCACTTGTAAGGCAAGATGAAGGACAAGACCTGAGTAAACCCAATGTTTTCCCTCTAGTGGAACTAGGCGTCAAGGCTGTCATAGTGCATATGTTGAAATTATCAACAGAAATAATATATTATATACTGTCATACATCAAAGACTAAACATTGCAGTTAGTAAAAATAGGCACTAAAAAATCGATGATAAGGCCAATTTGGAAAAAATCAATGATAAGGCCAATTTGCAAAAAATCCTGAAAATACAAAGTCAACTTACAACATGCTGGAAGGCTCATAAGACCATTCTACTTCCTGAGCCTGCAGAAAGCATTACAGTAATCACACAGATGCCTACACATTATGAATGGAGTAGAACATAGCATTTATAAGCAGTAGTAGTACAGATTTATTTTTTACCTGCTGTTTCATCTGTTTATTCATTATTTCTCCATATTATTTTTATTCCTTCTTTATTTCTTATTTAAAGTTCCCCACACTAGCCCATCTGTTACTGAGTTTTCACTGCAGACTGTCAATACAAGCATTCTGGTCCTGACATCTTTCTAAAAAATTTTGGTCACAATAGTTTCCAGTTTTACTCAATTAACTGATTGATTGGTTTTATTTCAAAAGAGAACTGACATATCTAATTTCAACAATACAATAAAACAATGCCGTTTTGCGTTGCTTATGGGTGTAACAGCACATTAAGAAAAGGCTGTGGACAACATTTTTTTTCTTTTCCAAAAGATAAAGACATAAAAAAAAGTATGGATACATTATTGCAAGTGAGTCAATTTCAAAGCAACACCATACAGCACTTTGTGCTCATTACATCTCTAAAAGTAATGTTGCGAGAGGGGTCCTGAAAAAATGGCAGCTCTAGGATACGTAAATGCTAGGCCTAGACCAAAAGTTCGTGCTGTTCCAGACATACTGTTGGATATTTTAAATCCTGGGAAAAGAGTTAAACGTGTAAGTTACGAAAATAGACAGAAGGCTGAGTAAGTGACCACAAAATACAGCAATCAATTCACAGATCTTTTATCTACATCAGCAGTGCTGCCGAGTGGTCTAAAGCGCTCACCATTCCGGATCACTGCCATCTCACCTCTATCTGCGTGGGTGCATGTCTCAGGATCGGCTAACGTGGTAATGTGAGAATGCTTGCCAGAAGCTTCTTGTGGGTCGGTGGTTCTTCCCTAGTTTTTCCAGGGTTCTTCCTCCACCAGTTATACTGGCTGCCATGTATAGCCTTAATAATCTTGTACAGAAAAATGGAGTTAAATCCTACAACAACACCACCAGCATTGCTAAAACAAATCTGATAGCCTCACACCCGGGGCACCTCTAATTTTAGTTCAGGCCCATCCTGTATTCAAAGTGAGGTGCCCATTGGGCTTGTCAAAAAAAAATTCTTTGCCTGAGGAAACTTTGATTGCTCTGATGAAATCAATAAATGTATTTTCAAGATGTTGACATACATGCCTTAACACAGCACAATCTAAACAAATCACTACTGTTCTAGGTGAAATTGAGATCTGATTTTAATCAAATGGAAGCTTTGATAAAAATGAAATTCTAAACCCCTGACACAGTTGTGTTTCAAGAAAACACAATTTTCAGTAATCTTAAACAATTGTTTTTAAAAATTAAAAAAAAAAAACAACCCCTCTTTCAGTCTATGCCCGTTACATGTAGCATGTATGAACAGTAATCTGTAATGACTGGAACTGACATAAAACTATCCCATGGGCAGTTTAAATAGCAGCAATTAAATGAAAAGAGGTCAGGTATAAAATCAAAGTTTCACACTGACCCCACCCCTTTGCCCCAATGTGCGAGCACCCATGGGACGTGCCATTTCTCCCTGTGATATGCATTATTATCCCCCAGGAAAAGCCCCTTTTTACATTTTCTGGTCAGCTGTGGCTAAACTGCAAAATAGCTGAAGTTTTGACGTAAGTACACAAGCAATAAAGCCAGTGTGACTAATTAACAGTTAATCCTTGTCCTTGCATTTATCTTGTGAAAAGGACAGCCCTTCGGACATACTTCAAAGAAACCATGTTCGACAGTGCATGTATGTAAGCACCAGCAATTGACTGGCAAATAAACGATGACCTATTTTGTTGTAACTTATGATACCTAGGACTTCATTTTAATAGTTCAAATCTGCAGTCAAAAGTTACTGTACATGTGGCAACTGTTTTTCCCACGTTTTATATCAAAATTTATGTGAATAATGTTTAATCTTAACATTCTATTTACTGAAGAAAAAAAAACTGTTGTGTGATATTAATTATTTCATCCAGTGCCGGGTTTAGACATAGCGAGGCCCTATTTGGTATAAAATAAATTTGAGAGGCCCCTTCAGACTGCGAGTTCAGACTGTGAGGCCCTAAGCTGTAGCTTGTTTAGCTTATGCCTAAATCTGGCACTGATTTTATCACTACAATATTCACAAGTGATAAAAAAGAATATGGCATCTGTGGATTGCATACATTATACCTATTTATGTATGGTTTGTTTTTTTTCTGAGAAATGACAACTGAGAGACATAATATAATAATCGTAAGTTCTCTGCGAAAAATCAGGAGATATTACGAGATCGGGAGGTAGGGTGTGGAAATACCCCAAAAATCGGGAGGTTTTTCTCCTGGCTTGAGAGCTGACAGGCATGAACTGTCCGGGCTTGTGGAATTTCAGTCTGGGCTTGTGAGTTTATTTAAGTCACCAGCCCAGGGCCTGTGCCTAAAAAAAATTTCTTTGAGCACTGACCAGTACAGTACATATAAACTATTATACCAGACATGTATATATTATCAGATTTGTCAATATGCTAACTGTAGCCTGCATGTAAAATACACTGTAATTGAATCATAAGAAGGAAGCTTCTTAATGTTTAATTACTTATGATTTATGCTTTGCAGATTTATTTGTGGGGTTTTTTTTTAAACTAATGCTTAAGTTACAACCGATGAAAACTGTTTTCAATGCCTTTTACACCTCCCTGGTAATGGTTATTGTTTCACACACAAGTCGGTCCCCATTCTAGTCTCTCCGCCCAGAATTCAGTATTATCTCTCAGTGTTTCAGTTTTGGATGTATATTTTCAAGATATTAGTCCTTTGTGTGTGTGTGTGTGTTGGGGCAAGGTAATGAATATGTCATTTACATGTAATATAATTGAACCTCATCCTTCTTCAATGAATTTATTGTGTTGTGGTAAATTTTTAATTTTTACACTGGGCACCATCACTTAATCCTTATCACATTTTTGCACCTCACACATGTATAAGTATTTATTTTAAAATTACATTGCTTTTTTTAAATTCCAAAATATGAAATATGAGCACCTTCTTACTGTTGTACTTTTCTGCTTTCAGGTCTTAAGCACATTGTTAACACGCAGTTCAACAGATATAATTATAAACATATCTCAGAAGCAGATTCAACTTTTGAATGTGTGACCCAAATCTGGTCTCCTTCTGTCTGTTGCGCTCGCCATGTTTTTGTTTGTATTTGAGGACTGGCTAGTATTGCGTCACGGGACCACATGATCTGTCATCTCATCAAAACTCGGCAATTTATGGAATTGTGGTGTCTTCCGTGCAATATAATCACTACCCGCCTACGAAATTTAATTTATAAACATTGCTGTTGAATTAAAATTAGTAGAGAATTACATACATAAAAAGAAAAGTTTTATTTCTGGTCTCCTTTAAGCCCAGTATGAGCCACCAATGATGAAATAATGAAACCAAGCTATCTTTGGCTCAATGAGGCACAAACGTGAGAAGAATGGTTAGGGTTCTGTTTGTGTGTGTGTGATTTTGATTTTTAATGAAGCTATTTTTAAACAATTTTTAATTCATATCACAATGATGTCTGCAGTGTGACAGTTTATAGTGATGTCTAGCACTGGGGCATTATGCTGCAGACATTTAGCATCATGTCCCACCCTGGTCACATTATACTGACTCCAGGCCACCTAGTCCCAACACTGACCTCTTAATGCTGAGCGCCACAGCTGCTAATACCATGTTTATAAGTCTTTGGTAGAGCTCGGCTGGGGTTTGAACAGGTGACCTCCTGCATCTGAGGTGGTTAGGGTTGCAACTGATCTATGTCTCAGAAGAATTATTTTTTACACAACCAGAAAAATCAGACTGAATGTCCAACATGACACAAGTTATAAAATGAGTTCATACCTTTGACTGGCATGTAATGTGCAGGTATAATTTTAAGTCAAATGCAGAAAATTATATATCAAGTATGAAATAATAATTCTGAATGTCATGCTATTCTATGAAAAGAACTCGAGGGCAATGAAAGAAATAAAGTGCAATCTCTCATTACCAGACAGTCCATGGAACAGATCAATCTTGGAAGTGGCCATTAATGGATAGTATAGTTACAATATTATACATTAAGTAAGGACAGAATAAGTCCAGAATCTGGAGAAGTGGGAAAGGTGATTACTGAGTTCCATTTAAAACAGTGTTCATGGATGCCTCAGGCAATGGGAGCTCTATACAGGAATAGCCTTACACAGAGGAAGCTTTACACATGAAGAGCCTAAGATACTCTGTACTGAAAGACAACCAGCAACTTCCCTCACAGGCAACCAGCAATTTGTCCTAACTGGTAACTGGCTATACCTATTAACCCCATTCTTTGATACCGGTAAAATTAGTTATTATTCAATTTATAAAATAAAGACAACTGGTTGGAATTCAATTTGATCAAAGGCCGAATTCTGGTAAATTTGTGAATAGTTTTGTCTATATATTCAGTTCCCAAACACTGCTCCAGTAGCCTAGTGGTTAGAGTGTCCACCTCGAATGCAGGAAGCTGCAGGTTCGAACCTCGACAAAGTCAAACCAAACACTTATAAAAATGGTACATGCAGCTGCCTCACTAGGTGCTCAGCATTAAGAGGTTAGTGTTAGGACTGGTCAGCCTGGTGTCAGGATAATGTGACTGGGTGGGACATCATGCTACATGTCTATGGCATGATGCCCCAGTGCTAGACATCACTATAAACTGCTACACTGCAGACATCATAGCAATATGACTGAAAATTCTCTAAAGCTAAGTTAAGATTCCAAATCACCCACCTCTGCACACAGTCCCCAAATGAATTCATTACTGAGCAAAAGATACTGTAACTGTCTTTGTGAGCAAAATATGGGTACCCAAAAACTATTGTAACATACCTGTATTACAGACTCTGTGTTACCATAAATTAAGGAATCACAAGTGCATACTGCTTTGCAGTTACAAATCGGGAACACTCCATACAGAGGTCAGTACAAGCTGATGCGTTGATACTGAATGATCATTTATTATATGACATATGGGGCCAAACATGAACGTCATGATTTCTTCATTAAATTTGTAAGGACTGAATTCTGTAATGGGCTGACTTTGTGATGGACAGACTCCACAATAGGCCGAATATGTTTGGGTCGAGATCTCCAGTCACCTTGTAATATATTGTTATTTTTATTCCCCCGAGAGGGAATAATAATAACCAACAGGTGAAAATTTTGAGCGCATTGCAGGAATTTTTGTTGACTATGGGTAGGGGCGGATAGGACTGGGCCCATTGATTTGCTAAAGAATTGGACCAATTGATACGAAAATGCTTAGGAGTGGAAGAGAAATTTTTTTTTTAATGATTTCGAAATCTCTTAAGAGCCCCCCTACTCCCCGAAAAAATTGCCTGAATATACTGAATCTTTATTTTTCCAACATCATGTCCACTCACTGAAGCCTGAAATTTTTCTCAATAAATATATACAAACGCAATTCTGTCATACACTTAGAACAACTTGTTGCATGACCATTCACCTGAACCGCACACACTCATTAGATTTCAATCACGGCACTCGTTATTTAAAGAACAAATCAGTGGGACAGTAAATTACCCCAAATTAACATTTATATTTCAAACAATATGGCAATTTTCATAAAAGAAAGTAATACCTGATCTCAACAGACCTTGTCTGGTACATCTTTAGATATATTTGGTTCATGTAAAAGGCCCTGTCGTCCATAATCAAGTGCAATTCTCTGAGCTCGTTGAACATAAATATATCAACTACAAATATATAGGGTGGGATGTTCCACTTGTTAGGGATGGACTTTAAGTTACCGTCAAAAGAAACATAGCAACAAGGCCTGCTTTTCTCAGTTTTATTACTTTCAAAACTTGATACCGAATATTAATGATTTATGTGTAATTTTGATGATATATAAATAAACTTCTTGTAGTAAAAGTAATATTAAATCCAATATCTCCCTTTAAAATAGTGGACTAATTTAATAAACCTGAAGGCACGAACAAGTTCCGGTTCCGGTGTAAAGATGGAGAGACCTTTGGAGAAGCATCTTGATGAAACGTATGATATCTATAATTTTTTACCGAGAGTTTTATGGAATGAACATCTGAGATTGAACAAGAATTATTTTGTTCTTTCTTTTGGCACTGGACCGAAATACGGCTGGAGATATCATGTTGGTTATTTTAGTTTTAAAAAAAAAATCACATGATTTTCTACCGCTTCGGACATTGCACTTTTTTTTGACACAATGTTTGACACCGATTGCTAGACGTGGCTCAGAATTGTGCATTAAATGTATAGAAACCTTATGCAGTTTATTCAGGTGATAAAAACGGTACCCAAGCGTGTAATCAGATTTGAATAATCATTTGTTTCTCTATATTCAAATAAATGAGGATTTCAGCACGAGTTTCATCTGACCCTGTTTCACATCCAGTTTTAGATAGTTTTACATTTATGCTGGGGTGTGTGGACAGGGCTAGTTGCTTCTCGAAGAGTTGGAATTCACCACCACTGTGCGGCTTCGACATAGGGTAACCGTTTATTAGCGGGCCCATTACATTTAAACTAACCGCACCGGTGGCCTAGTGGTTAGAGCGTCCGCCTCGGATGCGGGAGGTCGCTGGTTCGAACCCCGGCCGAGTCATACCAAAGACTTTAAAAAATGGTACTAACAGCTGCCTCGCTTGATGCTCAGCATTAAGAGGTTAGTGTTAGGACTGGTGTCAGGATAATATAACTGGGTGGGACATCGTGCTACATGTCTGCGGCATGATGCCCCACTGCTAGACATCACTATAAACTGTCACACTGCAGACGTCATAGCAATATGGCTGAAAAATTTTTAAAGCTATGTTAAAAATCTAAATCACACACACACATTTGAACTATAGTGTCGTGCGCTCATATGGGCATGTGCCACTAGCGGGCCCAGCAAATTTTAACGACCTTGCATATATCCATACTTGCTGGATATGAAGATGATTTATTTTCCCCAATATTGTGAGTATAATATTTGTTATGTCTCAGAGTTCGTTGGCCGACAAGACGAAACAACAGCCTTGATGAAATTTGACCTGGTAATTAGTCACATGACTACCTAGTCCGATAAATGTGTTGATATTGATGGACGATATGAGGGTCTGATTTCGCCTGTTCATTAAAATGTGCAATTTTGCTGCATGCAAATCTTCCTGGAACAAACATGCGTACACTTTAGATACATACCGGTAATTGGTAACAGCCATATCAAGCGCGAAATTCAAAATGGCCGCAGGACAGATGGTTGTGCTATTCCATGTGGATTTACAAGTCACCAAACATAACACTTTCTCCGGAAATATAATGTACACATCACCGAAAGAACCCTTCAGCCGACGGTAGCTGCACAGCCACGAGAAATACCGGTAAGTGTATAAAATGTACACCAATGTGTGCAGCCAGATTTGGATGCAGATAATTGCAGCTTTTAATGAATAGGTGATATCAGCCCCTCACCTGAAAATCAATATCATCACAGGGGAAGGGCTGATTTATCGGCCTAATGACTACCCAAATCTCAGTCTACATGTCCATGGCTTCAGAGTTTGTATACCCACATTAAACCTTTCCAATGCAGTTGTAGATTTGGAAAATTTTTTGTTTAAATTCATGGTTGGGGGCAACATTGAAGTCCACAGAAATAGGTACCTCATGAAAATTAGTGACACCACAGTGTGTCATATTTCTATATTTCATATACTGATCTGGTCTCATACTAGTCCTGCACTGTAAAGACATCGGCCCTGATATTTATGTTTTGGGGTTGAGGTCTTACTGCCAAAATAATGGCGCTGTGTAGCATGTTTTGATGTCGATTAACATTGGAATGATAAGTCTGATTTTCAGGAATATTTCATACACTTGCATGTCCATATTTATGCTTTTCTACAAATTAAAGTCATAATGTTTTAGTCAAGCTTTACTTATTCTGATATCTTTTTTCTAATAAATTCAAATTCTCGCACAAGCAAAAGAACATGTTTTCAAGTTTTGTTGGTGCTTCATTTCAGTTGACTGAAATGCAATGGAAGCCAGGAATACCGAATTTGGTTAAAAGGATGATAAGAATCTTGAATGAAATAAATCTATGTCTACATTCTTTAATATTAATATATTTTCATTCGTTTCATTAAAGAAACATACTTCAGCTTAATCTGATTCGGCATTCCTGGCTTCCCCTGAATGCCCAACCCTTGTAACTATGTTTCTTCAGCAAAAGTTTCTTTACTTACGGCCCATCTGAGCAGATTTTAGTTACCTAATAGATAGTTCTGATTTATACAAGTTATAGTTATCTTATAGCTCTACAGGGCCTCCACTCAGCTTCGCATTTGTCACAAAATGTGAAAGAATTTTGAAAATGGCACTAGTTTTTACTGACTGGCAAAAGTTGTCGGTTAAAAATTTTTATAAAGTGACTTTTTAATTTTTCATTGATATAAGTATCACTATCTGTGGCAGTCAGTGGATCATGTCAGTAGATGATAAATAAGACGTTATTCAAACATTGCAGCTAACTACAAGCTGTCAGTTGGTTTTGTGAAGCAATTAAATGTGATTAGTTGCAAATAAGGAATGGCTGGGGATATACTCCATTGTTGAACAGGTCAGCAAAAGGATTTGGTGTGATCTCCATGTGTTGTTAATTTACGTTTATTGCAAATTGTGAATGTGAGATGCACATGGGACTGCTTAATGTTTTAGGAATTATTTACTTAGTTAACACGTTTTTGTGGTCTGAACTTAACAGAGTAATACAGGATGCCTCTAAAACGATGCCAGTCGTAGACTGTAAAGGGCCAGAGTCGCTTATAGAAGTGAAAATATTAAAAATTTACTTTATAAAACAAGTCTGTATCAAGCACAAAGACTATGGCTAATCTAGCTCTGAAAAAGAAAGATTTATATCCAGCTGCATCAGAGGCAGCTACCAGGTTACTTGTTGCTCCTATTTCTACTGCAGACTGTGAGAGGGAGCTCAGTCGCCAGAATCTGATCAAAACAAACTTATAAAATTCTATGAGTATATCTACTCAGAAAAATGGAATGAGAATTTCTATTGATGGGCCCAGTGTTGAGAATTTTGATTTCAGGAAGGCATTTAAGAAACGGTCTTGGGGAAAAAATTAGGCAGATATTGATGAAGTGTCAGTGACATTGTTCATAAAGACTATGCAGAATTTTCTGTTATCAGTTGTAAAGAAACATTCTTATTAATTTTTGCTTTTCATATGCTATACATTGAACTTCAAGTGTATATAATGGTATTGTTATATTTATTAATAGTTGTTCTTGAATTTTGAAATGTAATAAAAACATGTAAAAACTGTTTTATTGTCATGTTTATTTAGATTAAAAATAGGGCCAATATAATATTAACTCATATATCTAAGTCCCAGCATCATGGCATGAAATGGCTCCTATGGCTGAAAAGTGGCTCCAAATTTTTAAATTTGCCAAATTTCATGGTGCAAAGAAAATATCTCCAAGGGAGGCCCTGGCTCTAGCTTACACAGGTGGTAGTTAGCTAATAGCTCTAGATCACACAGGTAGTAGTTAGCTAATAGCTCTAGATCACACAGGTAGTAGTTAGCTAATAGCTCTAGATCACACAGGTTGTAGTTAACTAATAGCTCTAGATCACACAGGTTCTAGTTAGCTAATAGCTCTAGATCACACAAGTTGTAGTTAGCTAATAGCTCTGTCTTACACAGGTTGTAGTTAGCTAATAGCTCTGTCTTACACAGGTAGTAGTTAGCTAATAGCTCTAGATCACACAGGTTGTAGTTAGCTAATAGCTGTCTTACACAGGTTGTAGTTAGCTAATAGCTCTAGATCACACAGGTTGTAGTTAGCTAATAGCTCTGTCTTACACAGGTTGTAGTTAGCTAATAGCTCTAGCTTACAAGGTGCAGTTTTAGTTAGCTAATAGCTCTAGCATACACAGGTTGTAGTTAGCTAATAGCTCTAGATTACACAGGTTGTAGTTAAATAATAGCTTTAGCATATGCAAGTAGTAGTTAGCTAATAGCTCTAGCTTACAAGGTGCAGTCGTAGTTAGCTAATAGCTCTAGCTTACAAGGTGCAGTTTTAGTTAGCTAATAGCTCTAGCATACACAGGTGGTAGTTAGCTAATAGCTCTAGATTACACAGGTTGTAGTTAAATAATAGCTTTAGCATATGCAAGTAGTAGTTAGCTAATAGCTCTAGCTTACAAGGTGCAGTCGTAGTTAGCTAATAGCTCTAGCAGTAGTTAGCTATTAGATCTAGCTTACACAGGTTGCAGTTAGCTAATAGCTCTAAATTACACAGGTTGTAGTTAGCTAATAGTTCTGGTTTACACTGGTTCTCAATTCCAGTCAGTAATAGATGGGTAGCTTTTTTTGTGTACAAACTGTTAATAATAAAAATGTCCCTTGCAAAATGATTGCCAAATTAGTGAGACAACTTATCCATTCAAAGTTTTATTCACTGTTTTATAGAAAAAGATTCATAAAAAAATCGATTTATTAACAGAATATTTTTTCTTTCTTTTGTAGGTTTAAAATACCTGGTGTGTCTGGGGTTCTTTGTGCAGATGAAAATGGGCTATGTCTTGGAGGTAATGTTTGCCACCCAAAATGTGGATATCATTTTTAAGTGCATGGGAGTGTTTTTGAGGAATTTATGTCAAAGTACAAGTTATCGAATTTGTGAAAATATCACCAAGTAAATGTCCTACAGACTTTTTTATCAACAGAGTGTCCAAAAGACATTCTTGTCCATGAAGTGTCCTGCAGAGTGTCTTTTCAACAGTATCATATAGACTGCCTTCTCAGTAAAGTGTTCTATAGATTGTCTTGCTAGCAAATTGTCATAATGCTGTCTTGTCAACAAAGTGTTGTACAGAATATCTAGTCAGTAAAATGTCTTACAGATTGTATTGTCAGCAAATTGTCATACAGGCTGCCTTGTCAACAGAGCATTGTATAGACTGTCTTGTCAGTAAAATGTCTTACAGATTGTATTGTCAACAAATTGTCATACAGCCTGTCTTGTCAACAAATTGTCATACACTCACTGTCTTGTCAATAAAGTGTCATACAGACTGTCTTGTCAACAAAATTACCCACACATTGTCTTGTCAATACAGTGTCCTTCATTTAAAGAATATTAGAAGCAGTGTTGCAAATAAAATCCCAAGGGAAGGGGGCATTGTGTCCTCCACCCTCCAGATTTTGGAGACGCTCAATATGTTAGAAGGACAATGGAAAATAATAGAACATTGCAACTGTCTTATTTGCTTCAACAATCTTGCCAAATTAAGGTCATGGACTGCACTGTCCTATAATATTTTCCTTGGACACTTACATTAATGCAATAAAATGCTTATCACATACTCAAGTCACTTGAGAAAATATTAACATGTTTGAATATATGGTCAACCTGAACTGAGCCACACCCTGGAATTTTCTGGCTCTTGCTCTCATTTAATGTTGAGCTTTGTTTAAGGCTTCATAATAACGATGTGTCACTTGGTATTATCCTATGGCTGCGTTGCGTTTTATTAAGTAACGGTTTTATCATGTGAACCTATACCATAATGTTCTCTAATGAGTGACCATGGTAGAGGTAGAATGCTTGTCCATTCTCTGTTCTTTTACCTATTCTCCTAACATTAACATGCATGGGTGTGTTTTCAGTGAAGAATGGAAACTATTATCATAAATTGTGTTTCTCTGAGATTACCTAGCCCATCAAGTTATGATTAAGCTCTCCCACACCTCCCTGCAAATGCAGTCCTCTCTATTAATGTATCACTCAAGATCATACAGAAGATCATCTGGTAAATGGCCAGCCACATAGCAGTGACACAAGGATATAATTATAATAATGTCTTGGATGAGTTCCTTCCCATAGATGCCATTTTTAGCTCAACTGGCCAAAGGCCAAGTGAGGTTATGGTATGGCTCTTTGTGTGTCATGCATCATGTCGGTTACCAATTGCTATTTTGATATTCTCAAAACCCACTGGACCAATTTTGACCAAATTAGCATCCTGGAATGAAGGTCTTTCAGATTTTGGTACAAATGATGCCAGTTCACTTTCAAATATAGCCACTGTTCCTAAAAATTAAAACAAACCTTTAAGTGATGACCTTTTAATAACCACTGAACAGAATTTGAGGAAAAATATTTTGGCAGAAAGTTCTTTCAAATTGTTACCTATGATACCAATCAGCCTTCAGGTATGGTTGAAGTTACTAAAAATAGAAAAAGCTGTTACTAAGTATTGAAAAACCTATAAATGACTTTCTCCAAAGCTGCAAAATATAATTTGAAAGAACTTCATAAAACATCCTGGAATGAAGAACTATAAAGAGTTTACAAATAATGCCAATTCGCTGAGATATGGCCACCACTAATAAAAAAATTAAAGCAAGTTATCTTCAGTTGCTCAACAGAATTTGACTAAATATGAAGGAAATTATCCTGACATAGAGGGCTTTCAGACTTATACAACTGATGTTGGACATTCATTAATTTAAATATGACCAACATTACTAAAATAGAAAAACCTTTAAACGATTTCTCCAAAACCGCTGAACAGAATTTGATGATATTGGTCAGAAAGCACTTTGGCATAAAGATCTTTTGGAGTTTTACTAATGATGCTGATCCATAATCAAAATTGTTTGCATTTACCAAAAATTGAAAAACCTTGAAAAGCTTCTTTAAAAAAAACTGTAACAGAATTTTGATCAAATCTGAGAGCATCTTACTATAGAGGCATTTCAGATTGTACAACAAATGCTGATATATTATTAAATATGGTCACCATTACCAAAATATATTTAAAAAAATCCTTGAAACAGCTTCTAACACTGTTGAATAGAATTTGACCAAACTTGAATTTTCTGACATAAAATCTTTCCAATTTTATTGCTTCTCCCATCAAATATGATTCTGTTACTAAATATAGAAAAACTTTAAACTCCCCTCCAGAATCACTGATTAGAATTTAACCAATCTTGACAGAAAGAAGACTGGTGTAAAGACCAGTCTTGAAGAAAGCAGACTGGTGTAAAGACCAATCTTGACAGAAAGAAGACTGGTGTAAAGACCAATCTTGAAGAAAGCAGACTGGTGTAAAGACCAATCTTGACAGAAAGCAGACTGGTGTGAAGACTTTTTTTCAAATAGGGCTGCAATTACTGAAAATGGAGATACATTTATACAACGTTCAAAAAGCACTCAGTTGAATTAGACAAAATTTGAGAGATAGCATTGTGGAATAATAGAGGGTTCTAAATTTGTATAAATAATGGCAATCCACCATTAAAAGTGAGAAAAAAAACAAAATCCCATTTACGTGACATTATTTAATAGAAATTGCAGAAAAGAATTTGACATAAAACTTCCTGGTATTGGGATCATTCAGTATTAGACAGATGCTGTTGATCTGTCATCAGATATGGATGAAGATAGAAATATTTGAAAAATCTTGAAACATTTGTTTTCATAAAATAATGCAGTCAACTGCATTGAAAGGAATTTCAACAGAAAGTATTTTACTGACCCAGATAGATTGATTGGACTCAAGTTTTAAATTTGTAATAAATTTCATTGTGAAAATGTGAACCTTTATTTGTGCATCAGTATGACAAAATCACCTAATCAAAACAACTGAAATTTGATAGGTCTGTTCCTATTATTAGATACATGACCTATGTAAAATTTCGCTACATTTGACTGACTTTTTATATATATTTTACAATGTTTTTGTTACTTTTGGATTTTTATCTCATTGGTGAACCTTGATTTGTTTGACTTAGCCAAATGATGTTTGGTATCCATAGTAACTGTTATGTATGTGGTCTGACATGATGTTTGGTATCCATATTTATGTACATGGTCTGACTAGATGTTTTTTTTCCATATTTATGTCCATGGTCTGACTAGATGTTTTTTATCCATATTTATGTCCATGGTCTGATTGGATGTTTGGTATCCATATTTATGTCCATGGTCTGACTGGATGTTTGGTATCCATATTTATGTCCATGGTCTGACTAGATGTTTTGTATCCATATTTATGTACATGGTCTGACTGGATGTTTGGTATCCATATTTATGTCCATGGTCTGACTAGATGTTTTGTATCCATATTTATGTCCATGGTCTGACTAGATGTTTTTTATCCATATTTATGTACATGGTCTGACTGGATGTTTGGTGTCCATATTTATGTCCATGGTCTGACTGGATGTTTGGTATCCATATTTATGTCCATGGTCTGACTTGATGTTTGGTATCCATATTTATGTACATGGTCGTACTAGATTTTTGTCAGTTGTATGGCAGAAGTTGTACATGGGGTCCATTTTGGTGTTCATGTGTCTGTACATCAACACCCAGGTTTAACCTCAGTGTTAAAGTTTAATTTCATTATTAAAGGTTTTACTTCAGCAACTAAACAAAAGACAGGCTCCACAAATTAAGTGGGTCATACATTTATATAGGACAGTGATTGTTACATTATATATCTCGAAACCCTTGAATAAGTTTGTGAACCTAGCAGAAAAATTGTACATAGTAAGGTAAAGAAATTTTTAAAATACATGGAGGAATGAAAAAAGAGAAATATGTCATAAAAAGTGGCAGAAAATTCCCAGCGCATTAATGTGCTTGTTAGTCATATTAGTGTTATTACGACCGATTTGAGTTTATATTTTTCTGAACCATTTGGATTTTACATTTGCTTTAGTATGTCATTGGTACTCTGTATACTTGCATATAAATGATGGTCAAATGCAAACTGCAAAGACCAAGATCTGCCATCACATAATGCACATGCAGATATGGATCTCTGCAGTTTGTTAGGAGTAATTAGTAGAACAAAAACAGCATAGACCCAGAGCTGCAGATCAAAATCTGTGTTGCTTGCAGCTGGACTCAGCTTATATTTGAGCTTTTATGGTAGTTGTGTAGTATCCAATGTTTTATGAGACCCACCTAATAAGAATACTGAAAGACTAAAATTACAGAGTCATCAAATGGAAGATTTCATTCCCTTTAAAGTTAGTATGAGAACAAGATTTACAAGTAAATGATTGGATGCATTACAGCTTGTCAGTGTCATCAGTATTACTTTGACTCATTCAGGATCACAGTGTCATCAGTATTACTTGGACTCATTCAGGATCACAGCTTGTCACAGTGTCATCAGTATTTGACTCGTTCAGAATTATAGCTTGTCAAAGTGTTATCGGTATTACTTTGACTCGCTTAGAATCATAGCTTGTCACAGTGTCATCAGTATTACTTTGACTCATTCAGAATCACAGCTTGTCACAGTGTCATCAATGTTTGGCTCATTCAGAATCACAGCTTGCCACAGTGTCATCAGTGTTTGGCTCATTCAGAATCACAGCTTGTCACAGTGTCATCAGTATTACTTTGACTCATTCAGAATCACAGCTTGTCACAGTGTCATCAGTATTACTTTGACTCATTCAGAATCACAGCTTGTCACAGTGTCATCAGTATTACTTTGACTCATTCAGAATCACAGCTTGTCACAGTGTCATCAGTATTACTTTGACTCATTCAGAATCACAGCTTGTCACAGTGTCATCAGTATTACTTTGACTCATTCAGAATCACAGCTTGTCACAGTGTCATCAGTATTACTTTGACTCATTCAGAATCACAGCTTGTCACAGTGTCATCAGTATTACTTTGACACATTCAGAATCACAGCTTGTCACAGTGTCATCAGTATTACTTTGACACATTCAGAATCACAGCTTGTCACAGTGTCATCAGTATTACTTTAACTCATTCAGGCATATCAGTACATATCAACTATTGACATGTCATGATGTCATAATTGATAACTTTATGAGATGAAGAATCCAGTTGAATTCCCAGTGCGAACCGTTCAGCTGTATTAAGTTTTCTTGATGACAGTTGTGTTTGTCAGAAGAAAATCCAGTTGAATTCCCAGTGTGAACCATTCAACTGTATTAAGTTTTCTTGATAATGTTATGTTGGTCATAGGATGAATACAATCTTACCTTTGTATTCAGTTCATACAATGTTTTAAATAATTTTTCTGTTTTGCATTCCAAGGCTTGCAAAAGATAAAATTTTAATTCCCTTTATAATTTTTTTTTAATAACCTGAATTCCAAGGTAAGAGTCTCATATATATTTCTTTGCTTGATGAAATACTGTGTTGTAATCTATTATAAATCTGTCAGCCTGCCTTTAGGGAAGTAATCTTTACTGGACTGTAATCTTATAAATATGTTGGTCCTCCTTTAAGGCAGTAATCTATGTTGGACTGTAATCTATTATCAATGTCAGGACACCTTTAGGGCAGTAATCTATATTGGGCTGTAATCTATTACAAACCTGTCAGTCCACCATTAGGACAGTAATCTCTACTGGGCTATAATCTGTTATCAATCTGTCAGTCCACCTTTAGGACAGTAATCTACACTGGTTTTAATTTATTGTCAATCCTTCAGTTTGCCTTTAGGGCAGTAATCTATACTTGGCTGTAATCTATTATAAATCATGTATCAGTCCACAATTAGGGCACAATTAACATTCAGGTTGGCAATGATTGATTAAAAGAAGAAGACCGCTCCAGTGGCCAAAGTGGTTAGAGAGTCCGCTTTGTTTGCCGGAGGTCCTGGGTTTGAACCCTGGCTGAATCGTACCAAAGACCAAAAAACATGGTAATAGAAGCTGCCTCGCTTGGCGCTCAGCATGAGGTTAGTATTAGGACTGGCCGGCCTGGTGTCAGAATAATGTGACTGGATGGGACATCATGCTGCATGTCTGCGGCATGATGTCCCAGTGCTAAACATCACTATAAGCTGGCACACTGCAGACCTAGTAGTGATATGACTGAAAAAATGTTAAAGCTACGTTAAAAATCCAAATCTCTCTCTCACACACAAACGCACACACACACATTAAAAGAAGAAATTTGTAATTGTGGCTTTTTTTCAGCAAAGGGAGTTGCAAAAAAGGAAGCAGCAGGACACATAACAAGCATAGCCCTAAGTGCGGCAAAGTTGATACCCAACTCCAATACAAATCCTGTTATCTGCATAGAAGGAGAAACTGGGTGAGAATATTGAAGGGACATATTCCCATATTTCTGCAATGGAGAGATGATGATTTTTATTTCATTTTTGTTTCTCTTTAATTTGCACTATGATAGTATAGCACTGAACATTTTTGAATCGGAAGTGTATTTCTTCCATGTATGTGCTTGTATTTCTTAGAATGAACATTTTAGATATCCTTTAGGTTCTTGTATACTTACGGAGAGTGAGATTTTAATTTTCCAGATTTTAATTTTGATTAACAATGATGCTGCTTGGACATCTTAAAAATCTTATCACTACTTCTCCTGACTGTATCAAAATGGAGTTTTCACTTAAAGACTTCCTATGATGTGTAGTTGGTCCAAAATGAAAATGGGGCCAGTCTGATGTCCAATATGGCCACCATTGCCGCCATCTTCAAAATCTTGTTATTGCTCTCATAATGATTGGAAGTCATATTGCCATGTGATTTTTATCAGAAGACTTCTTATGATGTCTGGTTAATCCATAATGAAAAAGGTGCAGATCTTATGGTCAGTATGGACACCAGAGCATCCAGCTTGAATATCTCACCTGTACTTCTCTTGAATGGATGGTCTTATCAACATGGGGTTTTCAGTAAAGACTTTTTATAATTTGTTGGTCCTAAATGAAAACAGTGTTGCTCTGATGTCCAGTATGGCCACCACACTGGCCATCTTCAAAATCTTATTTTCACTACTCCTCCTGAATGAAAAATAATATTGCCATGGGGTTTTCACCAGAAGACTTCTTATGATGTATAGTTGCTCCAAAATGAAAATGATGTCCAGTATGGCCACCACACTAAGCATCTTGAAAATATTGTTATCACTACTTGGGATTTTTACTAAACAACCTCTTTTGACATCAGGACAGTTCTAATGGTGACATTTAGACATTCAGTATGCCTGCCACCATGGTTGTGTTGAAAATCTTATCACTATTTCTCCTGAATGAATGGTCATATCAGCTTAAGTTTTTTAATAAAGACTTTTTATGACATCATGTTGGTTGTAAATTAAAATGGTGACAATCTGAATTCTAATATGACTGCCACAATGACCATCTTGACAAGGACATCTGGTCATATTGACATTGTGCTGTCACCAAAAGACTTTATGTGATGTCTAGTTGGTACTAAATGGTGCCAATCTGATATTGAATATGGCCACCATTGCATCAAACTCAAAAATCTCGTCATTTCCTCACCAAAACAGAATGTCATATCAACAATGGGTTTCCACTGGAAGACTTGCAGTGCAGGTCCTAAATGACAGTGGTGCCAGATTGACATCTAACATGTCCACCACGGCAGCCAATATGAAAATCTTGTTATTACTGAAGACTATCAAAGATAGTTTCAGTAGTTAAAAGGAAGAAATGGTCATATCTTGAATTCCTGGAAATTCTTTCAGCAGAGCATCAATCTCTTCTCAAGAGACTTTTATTTTTCCTTTTATGCTTTGTCACTGTATGCATGTGTGTGTGTATGTGTGTGTGTGTGGTTTAACGTGATGTCAGCACAATACTGGCTATATAGTGCTGATTTAAAGTTAAAATGTACATTAAAAAATCTGCCAACATTTCTCGAGTTAGAAAAGAGGCCATGTATGTATGCATGTATGTGTGTATGTATGTATGTTTGTGGTTCAACAGTATGTCAGCACAATACTGGCTATATAGTAACATTTAAAAGTTAAAAAGTACTTAAAAAAATAAAAAACTGCCAAAAAAAATCTTGAGTTAAAAATGGAGCCAATATGTCATTGTCAAGATTACTTTAGTACAAATTTATTTGCAGCATGATAATTATTGTTTATAATAACTACTGGAGACTGCTACAAGCTTTGCAGAGATTAGCAATGTAATAACTGATTACACTCTGGTTGCTCAGTCTCCAACATTTTCAGATATGAACTTCAACATTCTGCTTAAGTTTATAGAGAAAATGACATGTAATATAATTGTATGATTGCAGTGTTTATTTATAAGAGTCAAGGTTGGCACATTCATATTGAGGTGGGGGGAGGTTTCATTTCTTTGAGGCCAGGAAATTTTAAAACAGAACATGATTTGGTATATATTGAATTAAGTCAGTACATGCAGGATTGTTTTTCCAAACTGACTCAGATTCAGAATTATTTTAGTTTAAATCAGACATTTTCTCTTAATTCTGTCAAAGAAATGGTATTCCGAATCACCACCACCACAAAAAAACAAAAAAACCCATGATGTAGAGCAGTCAATTCTTGTTATTTCTAGTGAGGAAGTCTGATTGGCCACATGGAACAGTCAGTGAATAGGTTCACTAAACTAATTACCCAAGCATGCGTCCATGTCATTAACTTGCAACCTTTGTCACAAAACTTAGTGGCATGAAATAAATTTGCATAGATGACTTACTGTTCATACTTTATAATAAGCTGTAATTAGCCGACATATGAAGGAAAATCTACCCCCCAAAAAGACCTGTTCATCCATAAACTCATTTTGGTTCATGTACATAGAATGGTTACCAGCCAGTTCTTCGGTGCAGGTACATTTTTGTGGTAAATTATGTTTCTCTGACGTAATCATCTTAACATTAGGATAATATGCTCTGCTGCTTCTAGAACATGAAGATAAAGGAAAGAAATCCTTTCAGATTACCTCCTCTATCCATCACTAGTTGGTACCGATCAAAAATGTTTACCAGTTCAAGCTTGAGCAAGACAGCACCGAGGACACTCATTGCAGGAGGAATGGAGGGCTAAAAAGTAATGCAATGGGACAATTCTCAGAGAAACATAATTTCCAAAAAAATTTACTTTCTCCATCAAATATATTCCCTGAGGAAATTAAAGTTAGGAGAAGAAGATAAAAGGAGGAAATGCATGAGCATCTAGCATCTACCATGGGTATCCTTGAAGGGAAATATGACTGGAGTCCCTGTTTAAAGGACCAACCAGCTCTAATTTTAAGGCAGCACAACTGTTGATCACATAACACATGACTTTAATATAGCAGTAATGAGACATGATTAGTATTTTCTTACCCACCAAAAATCAGGGCAAATCCAGCAAAAGCTCTAAATCCAAGTATGAGGTTTTGCAGACTTTAACTGGGTCTGGTGATCATCTGGGACATAGCCACTGGATCCATCAGATTCAATTCTCTTCTCTGCAATGCCAGATCCAAGAAATAGACCTTCAAGAACAGTGGTTTTAGTAATATCTTGCATTGAAATGTTGCATTGAAATGCAAAGCTCGCAGAGATCACTGGAATCTCAGGACAGAAGGCTACATGACCAAGTCATATAATAATCAAAATGAGCATTGCTTGGGATGGTTGCAACATGACATTAATCTGATACCTTTCACAACATCTGTGGACCATGCTGAACCATTTCCCGACAGGACAGTGTTGCTGTGCAGTCAACCTTGTCCTATTGGGCCAGGCCACTGACTTTTCCTTTAGCTGTGGTGGTCTACAGATCATGTCACACATTGTGAACAGCTGTCCACTGACTGAGTTCCCCAGTGGACTGCAGGTTCTGCACCTTGCTGATGATGATGCTATTCAATGGCTGGGCATGCACTGCACACGATAATTAATACTAATAACAATCTGATACCATCAAGAGCTAGCCTGACATGATGGTAGCTGATTGTTTTAGCTCAGAAAATATTAGGAGTGGGAGGTACCGTCATTGTATCCCCAACTAGTGATAGTTGAGGCAATGGATGGAGACTCGGAATACTGTTATCTGATGGAGACTCGGGATACTGTTATCTCATGGCTTCAACTACATCCAGTTCTCTCTTCCTTTCAAGCTTTCTGCAGGACCATGAATGAAACATGTTCCCACAGACCATCAACTGTAAACACTGCATAGTAATGTTGATGTGCTGTTTGTACATATGAGTTATTTGTCATTATTGTTTTCATTGACTTTAAACTTTCTATATTGAACATATTTGCCACCACTCTATATCTCAGATGATAATAAACTATAAAAAAGAACAGAAGAATAAAAGATGAAAGTGTAAACAGAATCAGCAACCACTCATTACAAGAGAAATTCAGCAACTGCTGGCAGTTAAAATGAATCAAAATTAATATATCATTTATACTGTTTGCAACTTGCTAGGTTAGAAAATTGTGGTCCACAAACTGGAAAATAGGCATAAATGTGGAAGAAAAATTCACAACTAAGGTTACTAATACCTTGCACAAAACTGTATCACACCATTTTATTGATGGGTAAAATTAAAGATGCTCTTGATGGATATTGAGAGTCGGTGTTGCTTGTCATGCACTGATGGCTTACGCTGGTAAACATGTATATTAGTTGTAAGCATGTGATGGAAAGGGGAGGTAATTTGAAAGAGTTTCTTCCCTTTGTCTTCAAGCTCAATGTATGGGAAAGACAAAACTGTTCCTTTTCTGACAAGGGCTGGATTTAAGAAGAAACAGATTTTAATTTATTTAATATTGATATGAGCAGGAATATATTCAGTGGATAAGGACCAGCAAAGTTTGCAGTAAGTTCTTAATAACAAGGAATAAAATGAAGATATTAGAATTGTACATTATGTAGCATTACAACCCATTTGAATTAAGGACATCATATCTTAGATAAAATTGTGCAGAGGTGCAGCCTAGTCTTAACACTGATTGCAGTTGAAGTAGCATGCCTGCTACTTGTAATTTACTTCATATTTGATTTGCATCTCACTGGGAGCAATGGTCTGGCTGTATCGTTTGGAAGGGCACATACTCCCCATTTCCTTTTCATGATATAGCCAATATAGTGTTAAACCAAGAGAAATTAAGGATCTCAGTGTTGTCTTTATAATAATTTTACACTAACAAATGCTTTTGAATGGGTAGTGAAACATTTTGTCTTGTAAAGAAATATTTGGCTCAATGTTCATACATGATTCACACATACATGCATACCATCAGTGTAAAACTTTGTATCATTTCAGGAGTGTGCTCATTAAAAAAGAAGAAAACATTGTGATGGCTGTATACAAGTCGCAGGTTTAGATTATCAACAAGATTACATTGGACAAAGATAGTGATTGAGCATTGTGTAAAACCTGTCCTTGTGTTTTAACAGCGAGAAAGACCCATGTGTATCTCTGTTGGCAAAAAAATGTTTTCCCCTTAATACTCTATTTTAATTCTAGATTATCTAAATTTGATATGGGTCGTCTGCGTGAATTGCAAGTCATTGTGCACAAGTTTTCCAAATGATTCATGGTGGATGTAGTTGGAACCTAAGCCATTATATTACTTTGCACATTGATTAAACCCATTAAGCCATTATCCAACTTTGCACATGGATCAACAAAACCCAAAGCACATATAAAAGTAAAATGAGGTTAATTATGACTGACACGTGCATCTCTGTTTGAAGTTGATGCACCATTGTAGAGATGTGCAATAATCACAGGTTTGATAATGGTATGTAACCTACAGAGCATGTCTAATTATGAATGATTGTGTTGATATGTGATCATCATTTCTATCAGTATAATAAATGTTTACATTTTTTCTCTCTGTCTTGTTGTTTTTACGCTACTTTGAGAGTAGCCTGGTTATTGTTAATAGGAATCTATCAGGTGTACAACTTGCAGAGTTGAAGTTGCGGTCCTGTGTCAGTTTGTATGTATGATAAACATCTATCTCAGCCTAATGTTGTGCATTTGATGTTTTGATTTTTGAAGTGTTATGTATATTTTGTTTTGTTTACTGGCTTTTTTTAATGATTATATGTTATATATCTATATTTTGTAATTGATCTTAGTCCATAATCAAGTTAATGGTCTACTTCACCATTGACATTTATTTTGTAAACAACACAATACATAGCTAATATTTCTCTGTGAATATAGATTAAATATTAAGACCATTAGTGTGAATTAAAGATACAGTCTTGATTTTGATCTTAGGAAGTTCCAGAAAAGAAATCTTCCATTAAGTTGACAGTATTTCCCTAAAATGGCAATTGCAACCTAGGTCAAGTGGAGGTTTTTTTAAGTTGTTTACCTAAGATTTTAGTTTGGGTGGATTTATTTAAATTTTTCACTGGAAATACAAAGTGCTCATCAATATTTCTTGGCCTAAAATCATTAATTTGTAATTATAGTGAATTCAGTCAAGGAGATTTTAGAATATATTAATGTGATACATCAAAAGACTTAAGATCCTCACATTCCAGGCCATTGGCACATTCAAGACTTCAGGCACATCAGCAAATTCAATATTGGAATTTATTTGGAACACCACTGGAATTTAATTGCAAGTTTATTTGGATTTGTGAAAGAATTTGTAGGACTGTTTGGGATTTAATTCACAGTAATGCAAGTTCCATTTAAATTTTCATTTTGTATTCTAGGGAAATCAATTATCTGTTGAATTTTACAAAACTTGCTGATTTTTGCTCTTTTCCGTTCAAGTCCATAAAGTTGTAACAGAACACATTCCTACTTCCTCCACAAGATACAATAATAATTTCATCAAATGGAACTAAATACATATTTGATTTGCAATAGTATATTTATAATCTTTTATTTTTCACTTGCAAGTATTTTTCTGACTATTGGAAACCAACATGTACTGTCTCCATGATGAAGCTTAATCTCGACTCAAATGACATCGAAGAAAACAAAAAAAACCCAGATTTTATTGTTTACTTTATTTTCCAATTCCCTTCAAAATTGGTATGGCATGATACACTTAAATAGCTAAAAATTCTTCACAATCTCCAGCATAGCTTCTACAATATACATGTAACGGGGTTATTTCTCATTTTAAGTTTCCATTTATCAACTAGAATCATAAATCAGTGGGAGACCAGTTAATTAACTTAAGGATTGTATATTCTAATTATATCACATTACATAAATAAAGATAAAAATAATCCTTAAACACCTTTATATCTAGACATATCTCACGAAAATACTCCCAAAGGTTTATTTTCCAATTGGCAGTGCATGGACTTGTTGACTATCAAACATAATAGTTCTAGTTTCAAACCATTAATTACAAGTATTATCATGCAAGTTGATTAATATGTTTAAGACAAATGCATGTCAATTTAATTACATGGAACATAGTTATCTAACAACTATTGGAAGCCTACTTCTTTGCATGTAATAACAGTTTTGCAGAGTTTACTGAAGGATCAGGTTGAAAAATTAAATAACCACAAGTTAACATTTGTGGAAGTTAAGTTGATAATCACCATATGTGAAACTGTTTGACATGTGGATGCCACAAAATTATGAAGCAGCAAAAATGTTGATTTATAGTACTTTTATGCATAACCAGTCATGTATTGTGTTCAAAATATTAACTGTCCTAATACGTCTATTAAACAAAATATGAGAAATTTTCCAACTGTGGTTGTGAGACAGTTCTGGATGACTCTATTTAACTTATAGCTGAAGCCAGTACTTCAGACACACTTTGATCTGTCGATCTGATGGTCAACTGCATCGTGACTCCAGCTTCAGACATGGCTAGCTTGGATCTCACCAAAGCATCATGTCCACCACGATATACTCCTGCCAGGTACAAAGTATGAGCATTCTTCCCCTCTGGCACTTTGTCCGAACGTTCACATGGCTGCATACCCATGCACTGAATGATGTTGGTTACAGCTTCTGCAATGAAAGGAGTAATTTTATAGTAATGGTGCTAAGTATTATCATATTCGTACAGTTAAGATTTGCAATGTTTATCAAACTGAGAAAGACTATGTAAAGCTCCATTCATCTTAATCCCAATAATCACACAACTAATATATCCATAATATACTTTGTATGTATATGTCCAGTGTAGTTATAATGCATGATGTCACAAATGACACCATGTCATTCAGCAGAAATAACAATTAAGGCATTCAGATACAAAGTGATTTCATTACACTATTCTGTGGTTTGGTCAAATAAAATCATAATTTTTACATCATCATGATAAATTTGTGCATATTTAGAGCATGCCGCTTGGCACAAGTGAAAGTAGTAACTAAAGTATTCACAGGATTTTGTGCCAATCCTTCATCAAGGGGAGATAACTGCTACCTAGGTGGGCAGATAACTTTTAGCTACAAATTGTTAGCTTACAAGGGCTGGATTTGCAGTGTAGTTGTAGTTCTCCTAAGGTATTATGATCAGATAACGTATTTGACTTGTTTCTTAAATTTCATATGAAATGAGCACTCTGGTAAGATCCTCTAATTATCAAGGGTAACTTTTGTACTGATTGTTTGATGTTCATAAAAAAAATATGTGGAGCTAGTTCCCTGTGTAACTTATAATTTCCAAGTTTCAAATACCAGAAATTATGAGTCAAGTCCAACTGCAAACAACATAGATTCGGATCTGCCATCACAAAATGTGAAGGCAGAACCAGGTCTATGTTGTTTATTTTACCAATTTCACTATAAAAAAATGCAGAGAACCAGATCTGCTTGCGCATTATGCGACAGCAGAGCTGAGTCTGTACAGTTTGCAGTTGGATCCAATTTGTGAGTATATGATATTGAATTTTTTTACTAACCTTCCAGTGTCTTCATAGTTGATAGGGAATAAGTGTCTTCAGCTTCAAACTCTGGTCCTACTTCCTCCCAGGAGGCCCCAAAGTTTGGCTTCATCACCTTCTGGACATGATCAGCAACGCTGACCTCCACATCTTCCAGCTACAAACAGTGGTTGTATCAAATCAAAACTTGTGTTCTCTAACGGTGTAATAATTTTCTAGATGTATATCAAATTCCAGATTGTTTTCTTAATACAAGAGTCATCAAAGTAAATGCTAAAAAAAAAATAAAAGATTTACAATGTCAGCTCATCCTCTTCCATGCAGTATCGAAAAGTGCAAAAACTGACTTTAAAAAATTTTTCCATGTGTCTCAATGTCAAAATTTCAGTCAAATTTTGATTGTCATGCGAAATGCAATTTAGAGCCTAAATGATTCACTATGCTGATATCATGCACTGATAGTGAAAACTGCACTAATACTCACAAGGATACTATTCTTGGATTTTATAACTGGTACAATTTATAGATTCAAAGAACAATGAGCTTGCCATGGAAACGAGAGAACCCCTATCCTAAATCCCTGAAGTTAAGTACCAATAATATTATCACTTTCTGCAAAACCATTAAAATTGAGACTCATTAAATTTAATGAACTCCATGTAAAATCCTACATTTATTTAGTGAAAGTTTACAATTAAACTCAACTGATACAGTTCTGGAAAGACAAAAATAGCAGTCACCTCAGATCTTGATGTTTTTTTAAGGCACCAGAAAATAAGTTCTTTTCCTGTATGAATTTTGTTTTCTCTCTTTTATTCATATTTAACAGCCATATGTAATGGCCTGAAAATGAGTCTGTGCTAAATCAGAACAAAGATCTTTAGGTTTGTAATCTAGAAATTTGAATTGCTTTGCGTCGTTATCACAGTGAGGCATATTCCACTAAAGTCTCTTTGGAAAGAGGGAGGGGTGCTAATGCCAAAAGTTTGGGGGATCCACCACTAAAAAAATTAAAATTACAATCTCCCACACCCCAAAATAAATTGATTCAGGCACCACCCAACAGAAAATTTAAAAAGAACTGTACTACAGGCTGCAATAACATACCACATATTCATCTTCATATCCCTCTTCGTCTGGTTCCCCAGTGTTTGGATCACAGTCCTTCACTATAAATTTCAGAGTACAGCTGAAGGTCCCAGTCACTGTAATAAACAACAACAGATTATTTCAAACTTGAACTAAAACAAAATGTAACAGTACTCTTTGCAGCCCATAAACTGTACAACAGGCATATACATCCAAATACAATGACTAGATGACCCCCCACCCACCCCAAATTGTAAGCTTAAATAGATTAATCATCTTACAACATCCAATACAAAATCTTAAGTGACTGATGCATAACATGTTTACCTGACCTAGCTTGGGCAAAAGGTGTTTGCTAAGGCACATCGACATACAAAGGGGTAAGACACTAAGATCAGTGGTGTACAATAAAATGCCAAAGCAGAAAAGATGCCAACAATAAGTTTATGGATAGATGAAAAAGGCAAGATGAGTTATTTCCTCTTCCACAATTCTCACAGGACATAAAAGGCAAACCAATTGGGTATCAATGAAATTGAAATACCTGTACAAAATACCAATTGCAGTTTACATTATGATTTGGTAATTTTTTTTTAACTACAGGGTCTTTTCAAGATATATTATATTGCCACATTTCTCCAAATGATAAACCATTTCTTGATGATAAGAAGCCCCCCACCACCAATTTTAGCAAAAACTGATGTTAGAAAAAAGGTATGTATTGGTGTTGATCATTGGTCAAGTTCTAAAGAAGTTAATATAAGGAATATCCCCAAAAAAACCAAAAAACATTGGGATGAAAAAACCTTCCAAATAAATGCAAATTTGAAGTAGTGCAAGAAAAGCATTGAGCATGAACCCATTATTAAGACCACCCCATATATCTGTATGGATTCATATGCATAGCTGCCAACCCCCAAGTCAAAAATACTGATTGCTTATGACAAAAATACTGATTTTCAGGACCAAATACTGATTTTTAAAATTTTAATGCATATGTAACTACTTACAACATATACAACCATCAGTAAAGTAGGACAGTGCCTTACATAATTATTTAATGTCAAAGATGCATGTGTTGCACACCTGCACCTTCTGGACGGGCACCCTGTTCCATTCGGGTGCCCATTCAGAAGGTGCAAGAGTGCAACACACCCAGACACAGGCTGTTTATAGGAGCCTTTTCCACACCTTGTCTTTTTTTTTTCCAATCATTATCGATTCCAATGTACCAACTTTCATTGATAATCTCAATTCTGTGTGATTTTCTTACTGAACTGTTTTCATTCTAGCATACGAGTAATCCTTTGTGATTTTACTGTCTGGAAAATGTGTGCGAAATAAATCGCCAGCAACACTAATAACTGAAAGAGGAAGGTTCATTTCTAAAAGAAATTTAATATTTCGATCGAATTACATCAAGGTTCTCTCTGGTATTTATATACATCCAAGTTCAGGCTGAGTTGTGTATGATGAAGCAGCAAGCTGATGTTTATTAACTTTTTCGTGCTTTTGTATTTCATGTGCGCCTCCATGCCCAATAGCAAAATCACATTACACAATTTGCAAAACGTAAAGTTTTCTCCTTCACTAGATGATCTGACAAATCTAAACAAGACGGAACAATTGTCCTTTCAGTTCTGTTTTCTTGTCTTTTTGGAGAAAATTCTGAATATTCTGCTTTCCTATTCATCATGATTAGAAGTTGAATATTATGAAGATGAAACACAGTGGTAGCACAGGTGCTCGACACGAGCTTGAAGTTAAGAAAAAAACAATAATCTGAAGGAAAAAAGTCATACAGAGTGACAAAAATACCTCAGATTACCCCCATGACCCGTTCTGACATTGGACCCTCTCTATCATACTATATAAGAGAGAAGGTCAGTGACTTCCAAACACTTCATTCCACCCATGACCCTCGATTTCCTTCTGCTTTTTCCGTCTTTAACGGCATACGATCATATTCTATGGTTTGTTTTACTCCTGAGATATTTTTCTATCCATTATGCCATCACTGACTATTCTGCGTTGCACCAAACTGAAGTTATGAGCTCCGAAACGTGCGAATTGTGTCTGAGTGGACACTACTATGCTCAGGTGACAACCAGTGAAAAGAGCTACATATACCATACTTAAATAACGTCCATGCATCAGATCAATATTTTCAGTTATTATCTAAAGTACTTCTGGAAATTTTAATTTGATGTAGTGCGATCATACTTTAATGTATACTGTCATTAATTTAACACATTCAAATGATTTATAACACAATGAGATCATGTTAATACCTAATTTTGCCGGGCTACAAAAATTTACATCGTGAAACGGTGACGGTGCATGGATGTTATTTAAGTATAACCTTTTGAGCCAATCATATTTCGCCGTTTACGTGTGTTCCGCATAGTGTACATGTTTTCAAACTAAGTGTCACTTGTATGGGATGTATGTGTAGTGAAGAAGACAATGTCTAATTCTTCCATGGAACAGGATTCCTAACGTTGAATCGAGTTAATGGGAAGTAAACACTTACTTTTGCATCTACCACTGTTCTGTAATTGAAGAAGGGATGTATCGTAGAGTCGCAAACATGGTATATGTAGCTCTTTTCACCGGTTGTCACCTGAGCATAGTAGTGTCCACTCAGACAAAATTCGCGAAATTCGCACGTTTCGGAGCCAGTAACTTCAGTTTAGTGCAACGCAGAATAGTCAATGATGGCTTGATGGATAGAAAAATATCTCAGGAGTAAAACAAGCCACAGAATATGATCGTATGCTGTTAAAGACGGAAATAGCAGAAGGAAATCGAGGGTCATGGGTGGAACGAAGTGTTTGGAAGTTACTGACCTTCTCTCTTATATAGTATGATAGAGAGGGTCCAATGTCAGAATGGGTCATGGGGGTAATATGAGGTATTTTTGTCACTCTGTATGACTTTTTTCCTTCAGATTATTGTTTTTTTTCTTAACATCAAGCTCGTGTCGAGCACCTGTGAGTGGTAGCGGTAACTGTTTGCGAAATCCAATATGGCGGATAAAGACAGGCATGGTAGCCTCGATTTCGAATGAACCAATCACATTGTAGAACTGTATTCCTATATACATGCAATACATTTCTATCAGAATGGAACCGAGTGCCCGTTCTAAATTGAAAATTGCAAGGAAATTTGTTATTATTTTTTTTAATTAAAAAAACGTATTTTTTGCAAAAAAAACGTACACCTGTATTCGGGTCCAAAATACGGGACAAATACGGAAAAAACGGGACAATTGGCAGCTATGCATATGGCTGGCCCCTGCATCTATCATGGGAGAAATAATATAACAGGCATGTGTAACTTCCTTCAAGGTGTGAGCTGGATTTGACTTTTGAAGTCACACCAAATGATGTAACCAGATAAAACCAGGTCACAAGACAAATGTGGCCTGTAAGCAATAGGTTGTACTAGCCTGATGTAACAACAAACAAAAGACAATTAACTTTATAATATGTCACTGATATTCTTTGATGTTTAACAAGAAAAAAAAGTCAGTAAAAGACTATCTATGTACATACACTCTGACAGATCTTGTTTCATGAGTAACTATACAAATTATATACGCTCTTGACAAATGTTTCATGAATAAATATACAAATATACCTTGTGTAGGTTCGTCAGGCATTCTGACCAGCGTGTACGTAGTGCCTGGTGTATCGTATGACAGTTTGGGACATGGTAGGTACTTGATCACCTCAAAACCATCAGATGGTTCCAAGTGGACACTGGCATTTTCCAATATTTGGTCATTTAGTGTGTTGGTGCAATCAAACTGAAATAGAAATTACAGTTCATTTTGACTATTCATACCATCCAGCAGTTCAGCACAGGCTGAAAATTTTAACATTTATACCATCAAGCTGTCCAGTACAGGTTAAAAATTTTTACATTAATATCGTCAAGCAGTTCAGTACAGGTTGAAAATTTTGACACTTATACTGTCCGGCATGTACTTAGAAAGAGAAGGACAAATCACAAGTTATGCCAAATTCATGAAAATCGTGATTCTTAACCAGTAGAAAAATTTAGGATTTATCTGCCCTTTTGGTTGTCACGGAATAGTATAAATCTCTCTATTTATTTAATACATGTACTCTGGTTTTGTTTTTTTTTTGTGTACAACGATACCCAAGGGTGATTTATGTATTGTGTAAATTATTTCAAAATAGTGAGTTCGGTTCATCCCTGCCGCACGTGCGAAGTGCTCTTGATGGAAAAAAAACGATTTACATCTAGCAGACTACATCCCATGTGTATAAATGCCTCACCATAATGTGATATCTTCACATTACAGAAAGTCTTGTCAGTAAGCAGTCTACTTAGGGACTTGCATATCTTCAGCTGTAGAGGTATGTAATTTATACATTCCTTATGTTTATTATTTCTTTTGTAATTGTAAGTTATAGCTATTTTTGGTATTACCATGTTCATTTTTGTATGTTTTCAATGTAGCTTTGGCTTGCGTAGTATAACGCAAATATTTTTCTATTCTTGTTTGTGACTTAGCAAGAGATCTTATATTAGTAATATAAAGTTACACTTTATTAGGAAACGTCTAGTACCATAGGAATCTCATCAGACACAGGTTCACTTTTGAACCTGTTTATTGTTCTGTAATATTGTTCCGATAATGTAATTTACATAACTTACCGTATATAACATCATTACGTCTTATCTTACATACCTGTGTCATGAATAGTACACAGTATTAGTTGTATTTTCAGCTGACCAGGCTGACCAGAGTGAACATAGCAGCTGTAGAGCTGACTAGAGTGACCAGGGTGTAGAGCTGACCAGAGTGATCGTGGTCGACGTGGTACCAGCTACAGAGCTAACCACAGAAGGAATTGAAAGGTGGTCGGTGACTACCTGTAATGATATTTACTTGATTGACCAGTTTGACTGGTAGCCAAGTGTAATTTTGACGGAGTGTTTTTATGTTACTCCATGTATATAATCTTTTAGCCGTGGGCTAATTTTTGGGTTTTTGTTATAACCATTGTTTGGGAGTGCATAAGATATTTTTGTATAATATCTCTCCAATTAATTCACCCCATTTTACTATTTGAGTAAAACAATATTTCATTTTTCACTAGTTGAGTGAATCCATTATTTTTTACTACTGAGTAAAACACCCATTAATTTCATCGTGTTGAATTGCTATGATTTGTTCACTTTGTCTTTGTACTATGTAAAGTCATTCATTTGTATTTATTTTTGTTGCATTTTTAGGTTTCGTGCGTATTATGTTAATTCATCCAATATTTGGACCCGTACATGCAAGTATCAATCATATTTATCTTCTTATTTAAACCGTACCTCAATAAATATTATATTTGTATTACCATCAACAGTGTTCTGTTTTAAGTCCGAAATCCCAACTCGGTTATCTTGTTACATTGGTATCATACCTACTTTTCCGTTTTCTATTTTTTTTCTTTTTTGCTTTTCACATTCATCTGTTTTAAAACTAATAATGTTGAGGAACACAGGACCAATATTAGTACTTAAAATGGTTTTACAGTCCTATCCAAAGCAAAATTTAAACCAACAAATAGATTAGCTTATTTTAATATATGCTCTCCTTAAACTGGAGCATATTATATTAAGATCTGCATCCATATGAACATTACCAACATTTGCAAACGGTACTAGTTCTCCACCATCTACAAAACTCTGTAAATAGCCTGCATTTGAAATAATGAACATTAGCAATTTTGAGGACAAAGCCCAAGGTAACTGTCAGTGAATGACGAAAAATGCCTTCTACATACAAACATTAGTTCTGCATCACAGACCTTGACAAAATTTTTGGGATGGCTTGCACTTAGAGGAAGGAGGAAGACTATCAATTTTCTGATTGAAAGGTCAAAGGTTAAGTTCAAAGTTACTGAAAGACGAAAAATGGTTTCTGCACAATAACTCGTATCTCACTTCACAAATGTTATCAAAACTTTGTAAATGTCTTGCACTTAAGAGTATGGAAGAAGCTCAAGTGATTTGTGGGTGCTCAATACTCATGGTCATTGTGGAAAAAAATAACCATAAAAAAAAATGAATTCTCCATACCAGTGTCAGTTGTTGACCATGTATCTACAACAAAGTTTGTGACTAACTTACACTTTGGACAAGCATGAAGTCTATTGATTTTAGTGTCAAAACATCAAAGGACAAGGTTACTGACTAAAAGAAGAAAATTGGTTTCAGCGTAACTTTATTACTTGACCACACACCTTTACCAAGTTTGTGCAGGGCTTTAACTCAAGCCAGGGTTCCTGCAGACTTAACAAAATCAAATTCATAACTTTTCCAAACTTTTTCCACAGCCATTTCACAAAACTCAAAGACCACAATATCTTCCATTGTCAAGAAAATTAATATAAAAAAGACATACATCAATGAAAAATAACTAAGAATTGAATGACAAATATTTTCAATATGCAAATTTGGTCGTATGAGTTTTCAAATCTAACTAAATGGAAATCACACGAGATCTACTTTTCAGGGAACTTACTCTTGTTACATGAAATGATACCATTTATTGATCATAACTATGTCATGTTCGAAACAAGTTTTCTGAATCAGTGCTCAGCACTCAATAAAATTAGCAGTTATTGATTTTTAAACTGCACTGTCAGAAATTCCATTACTTTTTCAAAACTTTGCAAGGTTTTGAGAAATTCCATGACTTTTCAAGGACCCTGAAATTTAGTTTTTAAATTCCAGAACTTTTTCATGCTTCCAGGACCCATAGTAACCCTGTAAAGCAGTGGAGGAAGTCTAATGATTTTGGGTTATAAAGTCAACAGTAGAAAGTTGGAAAGAAAAATGGCTTTTACACATTGTTCTAGATTAAGTTCCCTGACCAAACTTTGGTGATGGTTTGCATATGGGGTAATAAATAAATAAACCTAGACTTTGGTGTCTAATGATCAAAAGGCAGTCATGGTAAATCTAACAACAACAAAAATTGTTTCTACACAGTTAGTTTGAGACTAGATACCAAAGGTCAAGGTCACCGAGGTCCACTGGTAAATAATCTCCAGTCAACTATGCCTTGTTAGATCGCACACTGAGGACATTTTAAAACAAGGTGGATGTAAAATGTTCTGTTCACGGTATTTCTTCTTCCAATTGTGTTTTTGCAATGTTCACACAGAGGAGATATAAGAGCATTTTGATCACAAAACATAATTCAAGACGACAAAATCTGATAAAGATTCTTTATATATGATACAAATTTATATTTCTTTGAAAGGAATTGAGAAAATTTTTGTCATGTTGAGTCAAGTTACTGTGCATAGGAATTTTCATGATTTGTAAATGCAAGATGGAGCTCAGTGAATACACTCAAAAGACACTGCCAGCAATTCTAAATGCATATTGCCTAAAGCCACTGCTCATTACCTGAAACACAATGTAGTGTGGGAAGGTGTGTTTGACACAGCGCACCACATACTCTGTCTCCGATTCTGTCAGCTCAACCGGTGTTGAAGACTTGAAGAGCGCCCCAAGATTTGCAAATTCTGGAATGCGCGCCAGTTGTTCTGAAAATAAAAAGGGATTGATTCATATAATGCCTTTAGAAAACAACTTAAATATGGTGCACTAATACTGACAGATTATCCAATAAATCTATTTTTTCTTAAATTGGGATGGTTAAGTTGTATGCACATCATTTTGCAATGACCTTTTCAATCATCTAGTTATACCAGTTGTTGAAGTATCTGAAAAGTGAGGAATACACAAATATTTTTACTTTATTATGAGAGAAAAGACAGAAATGAAGAAATTTCACCAACAAATCTGAAACTATTACATGTTAATAGAGATAACAACTCTGGAACAAAATTAAATCTGATCTTAACAGGAGCTCCCTGTGCATTACAAGACTTGCATCGTTCATTCAATGCTGAGAAAGAAATGGATTCTGTAATTTTCTCTGATACCCTCATACCATTTTTTCTGTATGGTAACAAAACTTAGTACTTTTTTAACCTCAAACCAGTTGATACCCAAAATGTTTTTAAGATTTGACAACACTCATGGTTATTACTTCTGATGAAAAGTATTTAAAAAAATCTCAGATTTTGAATTTACACATGCTGCACTCTTATGTGTTTTAAACAAATGAAGAGGTTCACAGGTGCTTCTGCTGTGCAAGTCATACCAGCGTAGACATCCTGTCTTGAAGCAGCCACCTTGTCTGTTGCCTTAGGAGCTGTAGTTTCACCTGGTTCTCTGACAGCTGGAAAAGGAATGAGAGCAATTCTTCATGTAAGATTTATTTGAATAAAAGGTCTGCCACTAAAATGTTAACAGGAATGGCAGAGAAATTTTGGTTTCAAAAGACCTTCATAAAAATACAGGTATGCTGACAGTCAGATCTGCACAATCTTCTTTCAGAACCAACGGCATACTGCAAGAAGCATTTGGTCAAAACCCTATGTCTACGTAATCGTTTATGCAAGAGGGATAGTGATAAAAAAAATTTAGAGATGGCCACTATGGTAATTTGTTTTTACATAACCATCTACTTATCACTACAGTGTTTTAGCAATAATGATAGGACTATCTTGGTCAGGAGAAGCAGTCATATTAAGATTTTCTGAATGGCCATCAAGACAGCCACTTTGGAATTTGGATTATCATCATTTTAATACAGAAACAATATATTGCCAAACAGAAGCAATTTTACAAAAAGAACAATCTATGGCCATCTGTAGTTTAGGAGAAGTAACAATAACAAATGTGCTAACCGACACATGATAGATGAGAGGCTATTACACGTTTTTCTGGTCTCGGAGCAGTAGAGCTAATACAGAATAAAAATAAAAGGAAAACAAAAAAGCTTTTCTTTTGGTTCCATACAAGGCTAGTGCACAGAAAGGCAGAGATGGTAATGCCCCAGTCATCCTATCAAATGAACCAGGAAGATCTACTTCTGACACTGAATTTAAATGTGATTTCCTTTTTCCCCACTGAAAAAAACTGCTGAATGTTTAGATTTATATATCCATGAACTAAGAATACTGGAAAAGGACTCCCTTATTTTTCCTGATATAAGGTTTAATGTCTCTAAATTCTTTTGGCATAGCCAAACTAAAGAAATCCTGAATGCCTCTCGTGTCAAGACGTGTTACCTTAACATCGTCTGAATGAGAATTTAAATTCTTCCTGTTTGTATTATATCTTTGCATTATTTCCTATGCATAATGACAGGGACCACTCTGGTGGCCAAGTGGTTAAAGCATCCGCCTCAGATGCAGGAGGTCATGTGTTCGGACCCTGACCAAGTCATACCAAAAACTTATAAAACTGGTTCTAGTAGTTGCCTTGCTTGGCGCTCAGCATTTCGAGATTAGTATCAGCACTGGTCGGCCTGGTGTCAGGATCATGTGATTGGGTGTGGTATACTCTCTGGTAATAATCCAACAATTTTACTCATTTTTAAGGAGATCTTTCTGACATAACTCTTACTGGTAATTAATTTAGCCAAGTTACATATGGGCTACTCCATTTAAACAAACACGGTACCTAGGGAAGGCAGTTTTAAAAATTTTATATGTTAGCTTGCTCTGATTTCACATAGTTTATATTAAAATGATAAGAAAATTCTAACTGGTACCTATGGGTGAGTATCCCACAACAGAAGTGCCTTCCCTGGGTCCCAGATGTTTTACTGGAACAGCCCCAAGGGTAATACATTTAAATAGAACATGATAAGTAAATTTGTTTTACCTGGTGCCCTCTGTTCTGTGATAGGCTGGCTGGCAAGTGGCACAGTCTTCATGTCAAATGGTTTCTCGGAAGGCTCCAGTGTATACTGATGTAGGGCCCTCTCTAAGCCAACCACAGACACCTGCAGGCCTGAAAACAAACATACTGCCAATTTGTGATACAGTACATATGAAACGGATTCTCAGATTTACTTATAGAATGTCAATAAATAGTTTCATAATGCAGAAATTTTATTGATAATCAAGAATTACATTAAGAGGAACTTAAGACCAAATATCCAAATGCTACCTTGGCAGCCATAATAAGGATCAGTTCGCACAATTCTACAGCTAGTCACCATAAGAACTCTTCTGATGAGAACCCCAGTGTCAAAATGAATTTCAATTTAAGAGGAGTAGTGATAATGAGAATTTCATGATGGCTACAAGACTGATGTAGCAACAGTAATCATTGTGTTCAACTAGACCTTAATTACCTCCAGTACAGTTGCACAAACTAAAGTTCCAAACCCTGTGGAACTCAATAGTTTCTTGCTATCTCTCAACCAGATGTAATTTTGTTTTTTTGTTGGTTTTTTTTCTATTTTACATCATAAAGATAATCATATCTCCCGCCATGAGACATGCTCAAATCAATATGTGTCCAATTGTTGTTGCCATCCAGTCCCCCCACCCCCCACCCCATCTGAATATTTTATTCTTCTGTACTGATTATTAACACTTTTTTAGGCTTATCTTCCCTTTCATTTTGAACATGTATCATTCATTGGATGCCATTTTCTGAAAATTCTATAAGTAACTGCTAAACCATGCATGATGTTTCATATGAAATAATATGTGCATTTTAAAGCATCTGAGGTACTCTTCCAAAGTTAATCTGGTTCCCTGACCAACTCCACAAAATCTAACATTAAGCCCAGATCCAAATCAAACATGGACAAGCCAATTATCTTGATTGTACATCAATAACCATATTTCTGTAATTTTTTATTCAATCCATAAGTCCCTATTTTAAGAGCCATGATCATAAGGCTTATGACCAAACTGTAAGGGTTGGTAGGTCTGCATGTAGATAATGATGTGACTGTCCATTTTGAAGGAGTAACAACAAGGTTTTCAACCTGGCTGCCATCGTGGCCATACTGGTTATTAGATGTGCACATTTCCATTTAAGACCAACTACACATAGTAAGAAGTCTTCTGTTGAAAGCACAAGATCAATAAGACATGCTATTTAGAAGAATTAGTGTTAATAAGATTTTCCAGATGGCCACTGTGTGGGCACACTGGAGGATATGCTAACACAATTTTTCATTCATGATCAACTGGATAACATAAGAAATCTTTTAGTGGCCATCCCATGTCGATACAATTACAAGCAATGAATATTGGATGACAGATGGATGACAGACCTTTCCATAAGCTCTTCTGGAAAATGACCAGTATAGCTAAAAACTGCATCAAAAAGATGTGAAAAGCCAGATTTCATGGATTTTACTGTTACCTCCAAAATGTTCTGCCATTACAAATACTGTCTAGTAATTTGCAATAATTAGGAAACATCTAGCAACATTTACCAATTTCTTGTTGGTGTATAGTATTGTTATTTATATTTTGGCTCAAATACATGTATGTAACTTGAGTAAGCTAAGCACATTAAATGAAGATTTTGCAAAGTATTGTGTTTTGTATGTTCTGTGCTGCATCATACATTTACAACTAATATTTTCCCCAAATTTTTTTTATCATTTCATGGAGGTATTCTTACCATTCAGAATGTAAGCCGAGTTAAGGGCTTTCTGTTTCTCCTTCAGAGTGTCAACGTAGAATGTGGCCCGGTCTCTCACTTCATCATCCGTATCCAGCAAACACCTAATGGTATACAGACCAAACATGTAATTAATTTATCAATAAGCACGAAAATATTATAGTTTATTCTAGCACTGAAAACATGTGGGGGTGGGAATCCATCCTCCGCATCCCGATTTGATAAACAAAAAGGGTGGACTTTCTAAGTTTATGGAAGATTTAATGACGTCAACAAGGTAGGACTCACAAAAATGATGCATAATTTTCAAGCATTTGGTTGACTTTTTTTGTGCAATGTTTAAGAAATTAGCATGCATCCTGCTCTGGCACATTTAAGAATGGACCCTGTTACAGCTGAATGCAAATGAAGAAACAAGATGCTGGCCACTGCCTCCATGTTAAACCCAACCCTGAGCATTTTGGTAAACAGATGTTGTATACATCAAGATGTAACCACTGTAACACGAGACTGACCAATTCTACTGACTATATAAAAACTATATTATTCAAGTTAACCTAGGGCATGGAAGAATGGACATATGGATCTACAGAAGGAAATATAGACACTTGTCCCAATAGTCACCTTTGTTCAGAGGTCACCTGTTCACAGCGGCCATCCTAATTTCCCTGCAGATTTCCTACATAAATGTCCTGCAGTAATGGTCACATACCTTTTGCTGTCTGCAACCAGGTGTTTCCAAACCAAACAATGGTTTCTCCCTGCCTTAAGCAGTCACTAGCGCATACCAGTCACTGCTCAGTCTTTTGCTTGATGAGGAAGGCATTGTTGAAATAAAGGTTTATCATGTGAACCATACTCTAGTCATACTGATAATATAACTTAAAGGTGTCACTATGTCAAATTTAAAAGAGGAAGTTATTATCATTAGGGTACATGGCCGAAGCAATTCGTTTGCTGGATGGGAGCAAAAGTAGTTGTGTTATTACTGCAGAAATGTAAGTCACCTTTTGTGCCAGTGCGACTGGTATAGTTAGATATCTTGATCTATTTGCCTGTGAATTAAAGCCATCTCTTTAGAAAAACTCATATTTGAGAAGATATATGAGTTACATTCCTTTTCAATAGGCTCAGAGGTCATTTAATAATCAAAACTTAACTGTACCAGCAGGTGAAGTTTCGGTCCATGGGATACAAAGAATAGTCATATAAGACTTCTTTTGATTTCCTATTCATCACAGGCTTCTCACACAAGCCAACTGTCCCTTGATCTCAACTGAGCTGAGCAAAGGACTAATCCAAATATTGTGAACAAATTAAAATCGGTGTATATTTTAAGTCGGTGATATTTTCATTTACAGGATGGATTATAGTGAGCAGGATAGAGTAATCTTGTATTGAACATAAATATGGGAGAGAAGAACACAAAAGTCCTTAATTTATGACTTTGTTGTACAGTGCACATAAAAGAATCTTCATACTACTAATAATAATAATAGTGGTAGTACAGTTGTTGTTGTTGTTGTTGTTGTTGTTATAGGGCTTAATGCCATTTTTCAGCACACGATAGGCTATACATGGCGGCCAGTATTAATGGTGGAGGAAGAAACCGGGAAATCCTCGGAAAGAACCACCGACCCACGAGAAGCTACTGGCAAGCTTTCTCACATATCCACATTCGCCGAATCCGAGACTCGAACCCACGCAGACAGAGGTGAGATGGCAGTGATCCGTAACGGAGAGCGCTTTAGACCACTTGGCCACTCGGGGCCCCGTGGTAGTACAGTAAAAACTGTAATGAGCGATCTCTGCTATGAGCGACCACGTCATTTCCGACCACAATCGTAATGCACGGATCGATTTTATTATATAAACGCTCTGTTATGAGCGACCACCTGCTGAACGCGACCGCGATGTCTTGGCAAAATATGCATTTCAACACTGCTATGAACGACCGCATCGCAAAAACAAGGATAAACTCCACCAGCCTTTATTTAATCCCTGTAAGAACGACCACTCAAACCGTTCTAAATAGAAATAAAAAATTTTAAAAAATAGGCTGGCTACCGATGTCTGAATATTTTAGCTATGCATATAGTGTTTTATAGTTTCTGTCGTAAACCAGACTAAAGTATATGTAGATTATTTCCTAGTCTTGTTCCCTGCTTCGTATGCTCCCTGCGTTGTTCTCAGCTATTCGAATAGGGGTGAGCAATGCAGGGAGCATACAAACCAGGGAACCAGACTAATTATTCCCGCACTTAGCCTGTTTCCCGGCCTTAATCGCAGGACCCGACATCCATATGAACGACCGTATTGCGAGAACAGACGGACACCACTGACCTGTATGTAATCAATTGTTACAATGACCGCTTGATTAGTAACGATTGTTCTGATAAAAAACAAGCATAAAAAGAATATTAAAAAAGAAAGGATTGTTGCTACCAGTGATGGATGCTACAGTCCATAAACCAGGTTAATGTACATGTCACGAATTGTCGTTGTGGTGCCAAAGTTGACGTAGTGGTCGCGTATATTGTTTGTCTTTAGAGTTAATCCGTATTGCCGGGGATGAATAAGGTCATTGTCTATTAAACCAGCAAGAGAGAATCGTTTGTGGGATTCGATTGATAGTGTTCAAGACTTGTGATGTTGGTTGTTTTATACCCGATGATAAGTGATTACAGCCCAATCACAAAGCTGTCGCCTATTCAAGTTGGTGCAACCAGGTTACACACTTAGCTTACAGAGTTTATCCCAGTATGTCATCTTTGAATGAAGCCATTGGCTTTTGTCTCTGAGTAAATGGTTCTGTTTCTGGATGAGATAATTGTTTCTTTTTATTTCATTAATTGTTAGATATGCAATGCACATGTATAGATTTTTCATATTTTCCCACAGCCCAGTCAAAACCGTCTTTACATTCGATATTACAACTTAGCACTAATAATTTTAACAGCTAGAACCTTAATGACAATGGACAACCTCCAACTAAAAAGAGACAAATTTTAAGGCTGGAGAATATAATTATTGTAACTGAAAGGAGTGAAAAAGAGCAGACCAATTGCAAAAAAGCGGATTAAACGTCGGTAAAACAAATTTAGGTTGTTATTAAAGAAAAAGTAATTCAGAAACAATTTCATATGCTAAAATATGTGATCTTCATATGTAAATGTGATTTCATGTTTAATGACAGAAGTATATCTTTTTTGCTATATAATTTTGTTTTTAGATGAATGCATACAATATTTTAGCAAGAAATATTAATAAAGAATAGAATATATGTAAAGTGATTGTGGTTATTTTTCTTGAAATTGTTCTGAAACTGGACCTTGGAAATTGGTCTTTTTGTACAAGCCTGCTATGAGACCACCTGTCCTGAGCGACCGCTTTTTGTTGGCAAAAGGGGCGGTCTCTCATAACATGCTTTTACTGTAATAATAATAATAATAATAACAATAATGATAAGTAATAACAATAATAATAACAATAATGATATTTTGTCAGTGGTATTTGTTCAAAAACCAATTTTAAAGGTGAACCTGTGTACAGAGGTCACCATAGTGCAACTGCTATTTCTGACTTTTTTTATGAGTGGCTGCTAGTGACAGATCTGACTGTACCTGCATGCACAAGTAATCATTACGTCACGTTTTCACCATGGCAGGCTTGACAAAAATACTTTACTTAGGAGTATAAATGACCAGTTTGAGATTTTTCCAATGATCCAATGGGTGGCAGAAACACTAAAACATATAGGAAAGACATTACAACTTTAATTTTCTTTTCTACAAGTATTTAATCACAACTCATACCAGCATGGAACCCTGTTGCCATGTCAGGCAAAAAGACAGGTAAATTAGATAAATGTAACTTTATGGAGATGATTGGAAATAACTTCAGATAAACCCTCACTAATGATATTTTAAGAAATGTAAATTTACAATGTGCATTATACATGCATTCGATGGGAAAGAACAGTCATTATTACCTAAGAGTTGAATACATAACATAGTTCATCTGCCTTTATTCACTTATTCCCAAGAAATGTTATATTATTAATTTTCTACTGAAAATTATCACAATGATTTAAAACTTACCTTAGCAGAAGGACTATGCAACTATTGAGAAGTTCCTCACAGTGGGCTCCAAACTTGGCCAGGGCTGTAACAGCCGCTGAGAATGGAAAATAACCATATTTAAATTTTAGACATCTGCAATTAAGTTATAAAATACTCAAGAAAAAATGAAAGGTATCACTTAACAAAACTGATAATTCCATATTCTGCATCGCTTGTTAATTTACTCTATTTCCCATTGGGTATGCTTTTCAACTGGGTAATTAGTCAAGTTATTATCTGTTTGCATATCAACAATGTAATTATTCAAGGTATTGTTGTATGCATATCAAGTGGGTAATTATTCAAGGTATGTTGTATGCATATCAAGTGGGTAATTATTCAAGGTATTGTTGGTATGTATATCAACTGCATGATTAGTCAAATAATTGTAGGTATGCACATCAACAATGTGATTATTCAAGGTATTGTTGTATGCATAACAAATGAGTAATTAGTCTAGGTTATGTTGGTATGCATATCAAATGGGTAATTAGTCATGGAATTCTTGGTATGCATATGAACTGGGTAATTGTTCAAGGTATTTTTGGCATGTACATCAACTGGGTAATTATATGTATACACATCAACTGGGTAATTAAAGGCATGCACATTAACTGGATAATTATAGGCATGCACATCAACTGGGTAATTATATGTATACACATCAACTGGGTAATTATATGTATGCACATCAACTGGGTAATTAAAGGCATGCACATCAACTGGGTAATTACATGTATGCACATCAACTGGGTAATTAAAGGCATGCACATCAACTGGGTAATTATATGTATGCACATCAATTGGGTAATTAAAGGCATGCACATTAACTGGATAATTATAGGCATGCACATCAACTGGATAATTATGGGCAAGCACATCAACTGTGTAATTATAGGCATGCACATGAACTGGGTAATTACAGGCATGCACATCAAATGGTAATTATAGGCATGCACATCAACTGGGTAATTATAGGTATGCACCTGAACTGGGTAATTATTCAAGTTATTGTTGGTATGCATATCTACTGGGTAATTATTCAAGGTATTTATGTTATGCTTATCAAATGGGTAATTATTCAACATATACTGATATCAAATGTGTAATTAGTCAAGGTATTGTCCGTATGCATATCAAGTGGGTAATTATTCAAGGTATTGTGGTATGCATATCAAATGGGTAATCAGTCAATGTATTGTTGGTATGCACATCAACTGACTAGTTAGTCAAGGTACTGTTGACGACTCTCACCCGAGTACAGTTTTTGTACCGAATGATATTTCCACACTATGCTACAACATTAAAAGCACGCTTGACCATGTGGGTAGTTTGTATGGAACCACACGGATAGAATGATTCATTTTAGCAGTGCTTGAAGAAAATTTTTCAGACAAAGTCCCAGGGCAAGTGGCTTTAAAAAAAATCACATGCTCAACTCCAAATCCACTTGCCCAACAAAGCAGTATCTTTTTATCTATTATTATGGCACAATGTTGAAACTGCTGTATACTTTAAATAAACAAAACTATAACAATGCTTTAAGTTGACTAATTTTCTGGGTGCATTTACTGCTCAAAATAGTGTACTTCAGAGAAAAATTCTTTGTCAAGTCTACATCAATGTTGATTTTATTTGATTTCATTAAAGGCAATGTTTATTTTCCATGTCATGATGTAAACCTGTACTCATTAGTTCACTTTATAAACACTGCAAAATCTCCACATTTCTCTATCAAAGCTGAAAACAAACAAAGCTTGAGAGGCATTGGCCTTTTTTAAAAATCAATTATGTAAAATCAGAAGCTTAAAGTTTTGTAATTAATCAGTTCATGGCCAAGACTGTGGATTGACACAATTAAATAAAACACCCCCTCTGTTTATCTACAAGACCATGGCATGTCAGCACCATTTGCCCAATACAGAAAAGCCTCAAGGCCACCATGCTTTCTGTCAATGTTGATCAAATCATGTGAAGTGTTATTTTTTTTAAATAAAGTTTTTTCTAAAATTATATTTTTAGCAATGGTGGCCATATTTTTTCCTGTATTGGTTTATTTTGTTCAAAATTATGAAAGGCCTTCAAGAAAGGATGCTACCAGATTTGGCCATTTGATGGAAGACTCATCATTTTTGTGCAAATCTACAAAGCCCCTCAAGCCAGAACGCTTCTGTCAAAGATAAGTCAAAGTCTGCTATGCAGTTCTGAGAAGTCTTTGAAAGGTGTTTATTGTTTTAGTAACAGTAGTCATATTTGACAACAGATTAGACTCTTTTGAACCAATCTGAAAGGCCATTTTTTTCAGAATGTTTTCCGTCAAATTTGGTCAAATTATGCTGAGTGAATTCTGAGAAGTAATTTAAAGGTTTTCTATCTGCATTAACAGTGGTCATATCTGATTGCGGATCACCATCATTTATACTAATATGAATGGCTATCATACCAGAATGCTTTGTCAAATTCTGTTAAGCCAATTTTTTAAAATAAAGTCTTTTCAAGTTTTTTCTATTTGTCATAACAGCAGTCATATTTGACGGCAGATGGGCATTATTTGTACAAATGTAAAACTGCTCTGTGGCAGGATACTTTCCATCAAATTTGGTCAAATTCTGTTGTTTTTAAGAAGTCGTTTAAGGGTGTTTCTATTTTTGTAACAGCAACCATATCTGATAGTGGAACAGCATCAATTTGTTTGAAAGCCCTCTATTCCAAAATATTTTCATTTAAAAGTTGATCAGGTTCTTCTGAAAGGTTTTGAAAATTCATTTAAAGGTTCTTAAATGTCTGTCATTTTTATGGCAGATTGGATTACAGCCAAGTGAGCTAAAAGCAAAGCCTCTAACTTTAGATATGTATCTACCTGCTCGAACAGCGGCATTTTCCAGAATGACCCTGTTGTAGATGAAGCGGATATATTTGGAGGGGGTAGGTGTCCTGGGTCCCTCACGACCAAGGAGGTGCAGAATTCTAGTGGCTAGAACTGCATGTTCACAATCCTCAATGAACTCGCACAAATGGGCAAGACCTGTGAAATGAAAAACCATGTCCTGATAATCATTTAAAATACATAAATTTTAGTTACACCTGTCAATTAATGTAGATATCTGGGAGATAAAAAAAAAAAAGAACTTGCAACTAAATCCTGAGGGATATCAATAAAGTATTTACTGCTGCAAAGTAGGTTTCTTAAGTATTACTGGTTAACCTGATAATTGAGATTGTGAAAAAGACAACACTGATATCCTTAAAATTTCAAGTAAAAGACAGTTATTCTAGTACTAATATTTTGTGGGAAGTTTTCAATAAATAATTCATGAAATATAGGATAGCAAGCAGTTCAACTTTACAAGCAGAATGAAGACAATTATATTTCCTGGAGTTATTTGGCTGCAAACGGTATACAAATCAATTTGTATCTTTTCTCCTTTTGAAAAGTACTCGATTCAGATCTTCACGGTATCTTTTCTCCTTCTGGAAACGCACTGGATTCGAATCTTCATGGCATAATCCGACAAAAACCTTACATAACAACATCTCCCCCTAATCTCCTTATAAATCATGCCACTAAATACAACACCATAAAAAAAAAAATCATTGTATAGATGTGTTTGTGCAACTGCGTTATTTGTGAATATCAAAGAACAAACCTGCTTCCTTAGCTTCTGGATTTTCCTCAATGATAGTGATCACACTGTCCACGATAGCTTTCTTGTACTCAAATCCGCCCTATATAAAATAATGAAAATATCAAGCACATACCAAGTCTACTTAATTCAGGATACGAACTAGATCTTGTAGTAATATCTGCATCTCAAAGGGCCTTCAATGGAAGAACTACTATTGGAAAACCCAAGCTAGAAGCAGACAGACATTAATTTGGGGTTGTTCCAGTAAAACATACCTGGGATCCAGGGAAGCACTTTTAATGTTGGGTGCTCATCCATTGATGCAATTTAGAATTTTTTTATCATTTTAATGCAACCTCTGTGAAATTAAAGTACCCTGACATATATTTTTAAAAAACTGCCCTTCCTGGGTACCATGTATGTTTAAATGTAACAGCCCTTACATCTAATTATCAGTAAGGGCTGCCGGGCCATGCCACAAACAGACTGATGAACATTCAGTTACACAGAATTATGTGTAAAGTTGCAGGGCTAAGCTACAAACAGACTGATGGACATTCAGTTACACTGAATTACATGTATGGGCTGCAGGGCTATGCTACAAACAGATTATGGATGGACAGAAAAGGTGATTAATATAGGACTCCTGCAACCAAATGTGGGGCCCTAAATGGGTTTGCAAATTATCTTGTAAAAATGTTTAGATTAGTCCACTCAAAGTAAATGATCTGACATTAATTAAATGCATGACCATATTTAAAGACATTTCCGTACAATACTGAAAGATCTTTGAATGATAAAGGTTAGTTTCAGAAGACAAGGTCTGAAGAGGCTATTCCATTCATTATAGTATTCTGATGAGAATCAAGTCAATCAATTGATGCCCTAGTACAAATAATCACATAATATTTACACGTCATCACATGACATAAAACTTTTTTGTCCCTGTGTAACAGACAGTAGGTCTATTCTAGGATGCATGATTCTAAAATGTGTTAATCTTTATCAGATATCTCTATATTTAGATAATTATCTCCTTTTTCTTTCAAATGGAAGGAGTAACGTCTCTCCATAATGTTTAGTTCTTGAATAGACCCTGCAGATCGTAAATCAATGTCAAACAGCAACATTACCAAGAAGCACATCTCTGTAACATAATCCGAAAAACATGTTCCTTTAACTTCATATGTATAAAGCCTTCTAAATGTTACAAAAATTGCCACTCCCTGCAATTATAATTTATCTAGTTTCATACCCAATGACCCCTTATTTAAGATCCCCTACTTTAAATTTGATGTACAGTAATAATTATCATACAACAACCTACCTCATCTCTTAGCATTTGTGAGAGAAAGTTCATCATGACTGAATGTTTTCTGGGGAATTTCAAGCACAGGGACCTGAAATTGCAAAGCAGCAATTAATGTAATATCAAAATTAAGCAGCAAGGAATTTTATATTAACAGCATATACTACAATGACAATCTTAAACTCTATACTAAGTTCACCTACAGACGACCTATCTGTGAAATCTCTGGAAGGTGAGATTTCAGTGAAATGGGGCCATTCAGTCACATTTTAAGCAGAATGTTTCAGCAGAAAATAAATTTCTTGGGCTAAATTACTCTTTAATCATAATTTTGGATTTTTATTGAAAAATTCATTGACCATTGGCAATGTCTATCAATGTCAAAAGCTACTGATCACATTTTTCCATAATAATGTCCAGCTTACTTTACACTACAGTAACCTGTACAGGAACATAAGGATCATTCGAGTCATCATAATATGTACAAACCATGAAATTAGCAGTATTTACTAACATTCAGTAAAGTAGATCACAATAACTATTTGTCTGTATGGTTATGATATATAAACATGTATTATAAAACCTCAGACAAGAAAACTGCAAATTGCAATATGGGTAGATGGCAAAACTCTCTTGTCTCAATGGTGAAGGTTTTACCCCAAAACACACATGCATGCATTTATCAAATTTGTTATCATGTTTGCGATACTGCATTCAGTGCGTAAAGCAGTTGGTAGATAAGAACCACACACTAATGCAGTATGATGAGGGAAAGATTGAGAAGTTACTTCACTCTGCAGTAATAGTGTCTGAAAAATTGAGCTAAGAGGTTAATCAATCAATGCAGCATGAGAAACTGGTTACAGTGTATCTATAGCAAATCAGATAAACAAAAAAGGTTAATGCAACAGAATGGAGTTAGAAATATACTTAACAGATCCGTAATTATTTGCTTTAGGGTGTAGAACTCTTCACAATACACAGCTGAATGTCAACTTAAAAGATTCTGAAGGCACTGTAGCTAAAAAAACTAAGAAAAATGAAAATGTTATGCAGGTCACTGTAGTGCATAGGTTGCTCATGAGTGACCTAGTTTGGACTGAAAAGTGTAGTACTAATGAGGCATCTGTATATACCAAGCGATGACTCCATAAGCAAATATGTCTAAGAAAAGGCTTCAATGCAAACCCAAATCTCTGTAATGATGCCAGACAGACAAACATCATCAATCCATAAGCAGGAACTGCTTTGCAATCCAGACAAAAATTACCTATCTCATTAAATCTGCTTCACTACACAGGATGTGGCCTGGATTATTTCATATATATGTGTCACAGAAACCTATTTTTTGGGGAACATGTGTCTTTAAACAGTACTTACCAAAATATAATACATTAGGGGCATACATCCACTACCGCACCAATCCAGCCTCCAAACAAAACTAAACCCCACAAAAGTTCACCAAATATTTTGGCTTGCTTTGGCAGCAAATGTGCTAAAAGGTTGTCTGCTTTCCAACCCAGAAGTCAGAGGAGAGTGGTCTCCTCATGTTATAAAGATTAATCCTAAATATTGTCAAATACAATACAGGAAAAACACACTTTTCTAAGATGTAACTATCATGTGAACTTGGAGGGTGTGCCTTATTATCATTTGGGTATGCAGTATAAAAGAAAACATTTTATTCAAAATTTTGGTTTGTGTAAGAAGCTCTTAGATTAGTTTCCTGTAGGATTAGCTGATAACCCAACTGATCAGAACAACGCTACCCAAGCAAAAGCAGAAACAGTGTCCCCTCCTCTTCCGAGTGATAAAAAACAAGTAAGATATCCCTCTTGTGATCGACTTGGTCAGTCTCAAGTACCACATCAAACATGAGGTCCTGTAGTCACCCTTGGAATCATGGGTTTAAAGAAAACAGCAGTTTCAAGTTCATGTTTTCAGGTATAACAGTATGTATACAGTATGCCAAAAATCAGAGCTAAATGTAAAATCATTATTTTATACATTTGGAAATTCATCCAATGCACTTTCAGAAGCTGGTATTATCTAGTCTGGCAAATTTCATTTTCCTGTTTTAATAGCTGCCCAGGATAGTGTACTTTACACTAATTCAGGCTCATTTTTTGAGTGCAAGGGAGCAGTCATTTTAGTTAGCAGTGTCCTAGGATCATGTACAATTTCCGAAAGTACAATATCCAAAGAAATGTTAGTCACATTACATCAAAGTAGCATAGAGGTATGCCAACATCCTCTCCACTGTACATGTTTTCAATGCAAACAACTTCACCTTACATACGTCACTCTCTCAAAAGTACATAATAACTGGTGAAGGAAAATGTCTTTCAGCTTGAAAGGAGGTCCCGAGTGGCCGAGTGGTCTAAAGTGCTTACCATTACGGATCACTGCCATCTCACCTTTGTCTGCGTGAGTTTGAGTCTCAGACGTCTGCGTGAGTTCGAGTCTCAGACTCAGCTAACGTGGGTACGTGAGAAAGCCTGCCAGTAGCTTCTCGTGGGTCGGTGGTTCTTTCTGGGGGTTTTCCAGGGTTCTTCCTCCACCAATTATACTGGCCGCCATGTATAGCCTATATTGTGCTGAAAAATGGCGTTAAACCCTAAAACAACTACAACAACATCAGCTTGAAAGAGCTGGATATGTGAGGTGTTGGATGTACTACTATCTAATGCATTATGATTAGGTAACACATTTAAAGAAGAAATACTGTGTGCATACTTACTGAATGGCCTGAACAACAACTATCTTGAACTCATCTGAGATCTCGGTCATAAAGCTGGAGATTTGTTTCATCAGCCGGTCAACACTGCTCTCACTGCCAGTCTAAAAATGATACATTATACAACTTTTGGTAAATAATTCAATCCAATGTACAGCAGACTCTCATTTCAACAAAATATACCTTTCATATTTTAAGACCAGACAATATGGGATTATTTCACATTTTGGTCAATTGAATGTTTTAATTGCAATGATTTGCAATGGATGTTTTATTAGATTAAAATGAGTAATGTCTTACAGTAAGTACATTAGTTTTAGAGACCATGTCACTACTTTGGAAAAGCTAATTAAAATGCAGCCAGTGGCAAGTTAATAACCATTTCCTATTTGAAAAACACAGCTTCTAAATAATAACCATTCACATTTCATCACATCTGTATAAGAAAATGCAAGACACCTTTACACTGAGTACAAGACTGAAGTGACAGACTTTAACAGTGTATCTTGTGAATAAAGGATCGATAGATGAATTAAACTGCAGGCATTTATGAAACTGCAGTATGTCATACATAAAAATGCTAAATAATTGTGTTGACACATGTACTGTGGCATGAATGCAAAATATAAAACTTGCTGAACATAAAAAGCATTACAAATTGTACACGACCTCTCTCTCTCTCTCTTTCTCTCTCAATTTTTCTGACTTGCCTGTGGGCAATCACCTTTTAAATCCGAGCTGAATCTGACCTTGTCCTAGGGTTGGGAAAGTGAATTTGTCGAGCCCTGAATGGTTTAGGTGTCTATGCATTATAATGAGGCAATAAATGTTGAGAAGCATAGCACAGATAATGCTGTAAATAAATTTGTAGGTCTTGATTTTAATGAAGAGACCTTCTGTCTCTAAAACACACTGATATCAGAACTAAAACCGATTCCAAATGATTAATCAGTACAGAAAATAGCATTATGTAGAGGTAGACCGACAGCTGTTTGTTTGACAGCTGTTTGTGTTTGATAGCTGTTTGTGGCTGTAGAATTTACTTTAAGCAGTGTTGTGATTGCAAGAGTTGCGATACTGCGATTCTGGTCTGTAATCAGGTTCTCTAGGTCCAGGTTACAGGCTGTCACTGCTGCTGGATGCTTCATCGCCACCTACAGAATAAACATACAGAGAATTGTTATTAAGAGCCAAAATTAAGAACCTTCCACTTTTCTGCCATCATGCACTAACACTGTAAATGACCTATGTTTTCATATATTAAGTGCAATTAATTTTCCTACAGTCTGCCATGAATGGAAAACTCCTTGTCTCTTAATTCCTTTCATGATGAAATGACTACCAGTGACAGGTTTTTACAAGTACATGAAAAGCAACATGTTCAAACATAAACATCAATAACCTCACTAACAGGGCCACATTTGGAATAGCTGAAATGGAGAACTGATGCCAAGGCAATGAAAGTTATGATCTTTGCAAAGAAATACACGGATTTAGGTTAGTCTGGACAGGATTCAAACCTGCTACTCACTGGTCTAAGCTAATGACTAAGTCATCAAACAAAGTAAGTAAATATCACTGTAATTTACACGTATTCAGGATTCATCAAACTCTCTGTAGGTTTTATTATTCCAGATGTAATATAGGTTAAAGATAAAGAGGATGAAATATACCAATGTATGAAAATACAATCATCACTTAACCCAGAAATATGCTAACTGTGACTTTTTGATATGTCTGAGTTATTCTCCATGATATGCATCCACATACCAATTTTCATGAGTGTTGGTGAAACAGGGTTTAAGGTATTTCGAATGTAGTAACTCGTGCATGCAAATTAAGTCAGTGCAAACTAGTTAATGGTATGACTGAGTTACTTATGTTGGAATTCATCCCGTTATCAGATTTCAGGTGTAGGATTAAACAGGGTCTAAGATATTGACAGTTTAACTTATGAATATTGGAAAATACAAAAGTTACTCAAGAATTACACTTTGATCACAGTGACCTTCTTTGGTATAGTTGTGTTACTCTCATTTAAATTCATATACATATACATACCAATTTTTACAAGCATAGGTTAAATTGGGTCCAAGACAAGGCTGAAAATGCTGAAGTCACTCATCAGTAAAATTAGGTCCCACTGACCTAGCTTTAAGATAATTTGGTTTCTCACCTTGAGATGCATCCACATTCCAACTGTCATGAGTATAGATGAAATAGGGCCTGATATATAAAAGATGTAACAAATGAATACCTTGAAAAACAAAACTTGCTAAAGTGTGACAATTAGGTCACAATACCTTAGTTTCTGGCATGGTTTCAAATGTATCCACACATTACTTTATGAATATATATAAAACAGTTGAAAAGATTAAGATTGTTACGAATAAAAAGCTGAAAACTGTACCTACATAAAACGGACAACACTAAAACTAAGATGTAAGTTATTGCTAGAATTCTCCAGCAGGACAAAATTACCCCAATATTTTTCTTCGCTATGCAGCCAACATTCGAATAATTCCTCCCCACTAGCACATCTCCAAGAGTGCATCAAAAAAATACAGAGAAATTCCAATCATCCCCTTAGGTTGTCTTTGTATTCCAACCTCAGATGCAGCATGCTTTTAAGTCAAAATTTTTTCATTGGGTTTCATTTCTTAATCAATTTTATTCTTGCTACAAACATCAAATTTAAAATCCCAACAAACAATGATCCATTTGTTGCAACAACATCATCCATTTCCAAATCAATGAATGTAAGCACAGGAAAAAGAGTCACTGTTGGCAAGACCATAAAAATAAATGAATCCATGGAAATTAAATACATACACACCAACCAATGGAAAGGATAAATAAATATCCTCAGAATTTTCTTCTTAAATGTGGAAAATAACAAATATCCAAACTATTTTCAAAGATTCTAACTGTAGTTTTGGTTTGGAGAAACTACTAAAAAATATGCTGAAGAGGAAACAGCTTGGGGTTAGGTCTTACACTGATGGGGTAGGAAAGGCAGAAAATGTTATGAAACTGTTGTGCACTATTTACCTTATTAGAGTTCTAACTGCAGCAAACCTCAGAGTGGGTTTGGGGGAGCTGCAGAAAAGTTGTAAAACGGACACAGCTGGGGCCAGCTCCTTTGCTGTGGTCTCTTTCATGTTCACCATGGCATGGGCTGCCTCATAAATCACAATCTCACTCTTGTGCCGCAGACAGCCTTCGATAAACTCAAACATAGGGCTGTCTGACCTGTGTAATAAAAGATCTGATTATTAATCTCTAATTATTGGAACATAATCTGATTTATTATAAACCCATCCATATAAAACTCCTCGTAAGTGTCCCCCACCCCACCCCCGGCTGATCTGATGCCTATCTGATAAATATTTAAATTCATCACTAAGATGGATGTCACCAAACAAAGGTTATGTACGAGTTATGCTATATTTAGACTCATTGTACAACAGTACTTGATGGATGGAATCAAAGTAACACAATAAAAACAACATAACTGTCTTTATATTATGAAAAAATTGTTTAGGATATAAAAACACATCATCAATACAGTAACTTGATATGTGTGCTTACATGATGTCCCATTTGACTGTGAAAAGACTGTATCACGCTTGACATTTGCCAGCTTAGTAGTCATTGGTGTGATAAATACACCCAGAACAAGTTACTGCATGGACAACCTGTATTTATTGCAAATATATCCTATAGAGAATAGTTTAATGTAGAGAATAATTTTATGTAGATTTTTTTTTTTTTTAAAATGATCTTATTCAAAGAAAAAAAAAATCATCCCCAAACTATTATGTGTCATTAGCTGGTTGCCTCAGTTTGTCCTTGGGAAAGGCACTAGGTTCCTATCCCCCCCCCCCAAACAAACAACCATTAAAATCCAACCAACCACTATCAGAAAATAAGTCATGTACATCAATATGTAATGCTGGTATTATGTTTTGTGTATCTAATACATAATAAACATATATAACAATGTAAGTATTCAAGGCTTACCCAGCTCCTTCTTCTTCAATCAGCTTACTTGCTATCCGGATCTGTTAATTGAAAGAAACAAGATATAATGCTTCATTTTATTAAGAACAAACAAATGGTCAACTGTTTTCAATAAGGAAATCTATTCTTCTGGAAACAACATTCACTGGCCAATGAAAGACAAAAAAATACAACCCAGAAGAATGTTCTTTGACAGAGAGCCATGAAGAATGCAAATGTACCTGATCGGTATGAAGAATGAGCAACGTAAAAATTAGTTGTTGTTGTTGTTGTTGTTATAGGGTTTAACGCCATTTTTCAGCACAAGATAGGCTATACATGGCGGCCAGTATTAATGGTGGAGGAAGAACCCTGGAAAACCCCGGGAAGAACCACCGACCCACGAGAAGCTACTGGCAGGCTTTCTCACGTACCCACGTTAGCCGAGCCTGGACTCGAACTCACGCAGACTGAGGTGAGATGGCAGTGATCCGTAACGATCAGCGCTTTAGACCACTCGGCCACTCGGGGCCCCGTAAAAATTAGTATAGTTTACTACCATCACCAATTCAATTACATCAATATATATGAGAAAACAGAACCTTTGTAGCATGTACTATTGTAAGAAAGTAGACAGACAGTTGCAGATATTATTGCCAGGTTCTTTTTGCTAAGTTCTTGGCTAAGTCAAATCTAACTTCCATTTCTTGCAGGCCTTAATTTTTTATTACTTACATTTTTCTAAAGTGTCTATCACTATACGAATATTTCATAACTCACCAGAAGACAGTAGGCATATGGTGACTTCAAGGACTGTTTGCTGAACTTGGCGACAAGCTTCGTAACAGCCAGTTTGTCATGCTTCCTAATATGGTACAGCAGACCGAGGGCATGGTACTAAAACACAAAATAAATCCAACTAATGTAATTTTTCAGAATTTGTACATCTTGTTTATTTATTGCAGAAATAAACACCATGTCCTTTTTCATCAAAAAGTTATTAGCAATTAATATCTGTTCTACAACTAACATCAGAGTTCCCACTAACATAAAAATGTACATGAACCTTGCATTAATATCATGTACAAAACCTCAGCCTGATATGTGCAGTTCATGTACAGAAACTGAAGCTTTGTGTTTGCACTAAACTAAGTCACAAAAACTATCCGTTGCTGGGTATCAGTGTTACACAATGTGTAACATCTCAATGATAACAAAGCAAATCTGATCAAACATGGCTGATATATGCAATTTTTATGACAGCTATGGTTGCCATACTGGTCATGATGGGCAGACTAGATCCTTGTCTCTAATATACTAACAAGATTTCAGTTCACAGTACAGATCCAGAAAGTAACATGGAGGTAAATAAAGTGCTGGAGTTGCATATATTATTCAGCATATGGGATTCTGACTTATTAATGGAAGCCTGGTATTCCTTATATGCTTTGTGTAAAAAAAAAAAAAAATGTTTCCACAAAGGGACCAATGATCTATCAGCCATAAAGAATTACCAGGAATCCACAATAAGACCATTTATTCTTTTCAACTGCTGTGTGTGGAAAACATCACTGAGCAACAACAGGATTTTCAAGATGGCCACCACAGTAACCCCTCAGTGTGAACAAAAAAAAAATACTTGATTTGAAAAAGCAGTGGGAACAATCTAATTTTTGATACATAATAAATGTTGTGGAGCTATTTTAAACAAAAATAATGTTCTGAAAATAAGGTGTTTCTTATATTTTAGCATGATTTTTTCAATGCAGGAAAATAAAAATTGCATAGGAAAGGAAGAGGTGGGACAAACAGAAGGGCAATGGATGTAACAGCTATCCCAGACCTGCCAACCCTGATGAGTCAGTCTCAGTAAGGCAGTTGATTTTTTTCCGTAAGTTTGAAGAGTTTTCAGTAAGGTGTAACAAAATATCAAAAACTGTTATTGTAAAGCTGGTAAACGTAATTAAAAGTTTGGTATTCAAAACATGCAGCGAAGATAAACATTATGTTCAACTGAAAAAGTTTGAAAAGTACACGTAGACTTTATTTACCACTAGTACAGGTGCACAAACTTTAGTTCCAAACCCTATGCAGTTCAATGGCTTCTTGCTATCTCTCAACTTGACGTAATTCTTGGAAATTCTTCTTCCATTTCACATGATGACAGCAATCATATCTCCTGCCAGAAGTCATACTCAAATTGGCACGTAATGTCCAATAAACGTAATTGTGTCCCTTTCAGCTTTTATTCACAAGAATCTGAATATTCCTTTTTATTCTTCTGTGTTGATTATTAACACTTTTCAAGAGGCTTATTTTCCCTTTGGTCTTAAACATGCATCGCTTGCTGGACGCCATTTTTAAAAAAATCAATAATCAACGGTTTAATCATGCAGATGCTTCACATGAACAAATAGGTGCAGTTTAAAGCGTCTGAGATGCTGCTGTAAAGTTAGTCTGGTTCCCTGACTAATTTCAATAATTCTGATATGAAACCAGGATCCCAATCAAACATAGATGAACAAATTTTCCGATTTTTCAGCAATGATCATTTTTCCATAGTTTTTGCTTTTATGCCATAAGTCAGTATTTTAAGGGTAATTTTGGTAAGACTTACGGCAAATCGTAAGGGTTGGCAGGTCTGCTATCCTAAACTGCTAACTAGACTACTTATTTAATAGAAATCTATGGTGAACCCACACTAGTAAAAACCACAGCATACCTCTGCCTTCTTTATAACACCAATAATCATCAATATATCAAAATGGTTAAAGTTTGTTTTATCACTGATGCCTTATTTATTTCATTTTAAGTCATAGCCAATTACAAGACTCAATTACAATGTGATTTCACGTCATTAAATACTGTTTTTATCTTCTCATCGTATATGAAATATTCTTATTGCAACAACCCTCAGTATAAGACCCCCTTACTTATAATGGAAATCACTTTAATGTCTCTCATGAATAGCACTGTAGAGAGGGAGTACAGAATATACCATATTAAAATCAGGACCTCTAATTTTAACAAGTTTGGCTCTATTCCAACAAGGACAGTGCACTTAATACATAAAACCTATCAAAACATCAGATACAATGATATAGTATTAGAGCAGTTTGAACTGATTAACAGCCGGAACATAACTTTAAGCTGCATCAGTTGCCAAAAGAATGCCATAAAGAAAGCTATACTTAAAATGACTGCACAGAAACTTGCATGAAATGGTTAATTTAATTCACTGGCAAAAGTTATGTGAACTGATTAATCAGCTTTAATTTAATGATGAACGCCATGTAAATTGATCAATCAGCTTTAATTTACTGACCAAAGATGAGCAAGCAGGTCAGTCAATCTACCCTAGGTCTCCGCATGGTTCTTAAACCTTGTATTATAGTTGTGCCCTATAAAGAATTTTGTTTTACTTCAGACACTCACCTGTACCATGACATTATCATTTGAGACAGCCTCCTGAGCTTCATTCACCCAGCGCTTCGTCACCTCATGGCTTCCCTTGCTCAAGTGCTGAAGGAAATAAGTCCAGCATAAGACTAGTCAGATGCTACAATAACATTTAGCAACAACCAAGGCTTTAATAATGCTCTTAAAAATTAATAAGAAAAGAAAATTAAAACAGAAATCACCATTAAGTTTGCTGGTTACTAATAAGGAGGAATGATTAGTAACCAAATTAACAGACTGCTGATCAGGCCATGCTGGATTGGCCACCATAGTCTGTCTCTGGTAAGACACTTCACTCTATGTATCCTTTCATGCTAAGATGTGACACTAAGCACAGATCAATCAATCATTATTAGAAATTCCCTATTGGGAAAGGTTTGTATTTGGGAGTCACTTTATTAATCACAAACAAAAATCAGCAAGTATTATTTTCCATAAAGAAATCAGTAATAATTTCCAAGATTAAAGTCAAGGCACATTCCAGATTAATACCTGTAATTATTATTCCTCATTTTTAATATACAATCCTACTGCCTGATTCTATTTTTTTCCTCAAACCTTTAAATCTTTTCCAATATACTTTTAAAAACAAAAATTATTCATGAACAGTAATCAACTACACATATAATCTAATTAGTCCTAATTAGTACCAGACCTACCAGTGAGGATACTAATGCAGCACTGGACACGGCATGGTTTTTGTCCACTATGGCCTGCTTCATGTAACGTTCTATACTCTGCAGCATGGTGTTCTGTAAATCAAAGTATTAAGAGTACTGACAATATTGGTTAGTTCAGGTAATACTAAATCAAACAGGATCAAATGGATAAGACAGCATATGAGATACTGATAATCATGGTCCTTTTCAACACCCTAAGTAATACCAATATATCTAAGTTAAATATAAGTAATACAATTTATAAATTTCTGAAGTCTTTTCTTCTCTTCATCTCTTAACAGGAAATTGATTACAAAATTCACCAATATTCTGAGACAAAATACATAAGCAATATCCTCTAAAGAGCATTTTCTATCAAAATGACTAAGTACCAAGCAGAAGCTGTCAAACTATATCAAGGAAGGTAACCTATGACATTTATTTTTGAATAAGTGGATATGCCAATAAGCATGTGAACAAACAAACTGGCCTTAGACTGCATGTTGCCACAAGAAAAGTGACTGTGATACATTACTTTCCAATAAACTGTGCTGAACAAAAATGAACTCACATCTGTGATTGAGCAGAGAGCTCGAATAGCTGGTCCTCGGAACTGGTCTTCTTTTCCTGTCATGTCCTTCATCAAACTGAAAAAATATTTTGTGTCCTCTATATTCTAACCATAGGCAGTCAATAATAGAATAGATAAAGCTGCTAAACAAAATGACATAAACTGCCCCCAGAAATGTAACTAGATACGTATTAATAAGATACATAGGATTATGCCAATATGATGCAATTAAAGAGCAAACTTCTAGAAAAAAATGGAGCTAAATTTGTTGTAAAATGGAAAAAAATTTTGAACAAGACACACACACACTACTTTAGGTAAAGGCTTATACCAAAAACTTTACATTCAATGATGTCCATTAAAAGTTATTGAGCTGGAATTATATTTGTGATGAATTGGACATATGGGCTTGAATAACACTAAGTGCAACTTAATTGGATATTTCTGTGGCAGGAAAAATACTGTAATAGACTTGGGGGCCTCTAAAGCTTTCTCTATAAAATCATTCATGCTATGTGTCAAGTGTGATCACCAGTCATGTTGTAACAACTGCAGCGTCATCTAGTTTGATTTTGCATATCGTTAAATACTCATAAAAATCTTCTAGGATCTTACTTTATATGAATTTATCACACCCAAAAATGTTTATCACACTTAAATTTCCATCCAAATCATCATCTGAACAGCACTAAGTTTGATCACTTCAACAACTGACATTACAAAATACATCTGCAGTCAAGATGGTCGATGCTAGATCACATGACCACACAGTAAATTTGTCAAGTTCAAATTTTTATTAAATTTACTTCATTGTAAATGCTGGCCTTCTGTTATACAAGTATGAGTATGTTTTGAACATTTAACATTGTATGTATTCTTCATTTCTATCCTAGTCAATGTATTTTTGATGTTGTTATCTATATTATAATGATTAGTATATATGATGTATTAAGAACTTTAAGTACTGGGCTAAACCAGATTAAATGGATACACAAATCAATTTCGAGAATATTTCTGTCTAACATTGTTTTAACCCTGAGGGAAAAAAGAGCTAGGGCTGGCAGTGAAAAACAGGGACAGTCAGCTGACCACAAACACAAATGTATTTTTTGCCTAATATGTGCAAGCAATGCATCAGGATCCTGAATGGAACCTAGAACCTTTCTGAATTTGCAAATTAAAACAATGTCATAGAAATTTATTTTTTTTTTAAAATAGATTATTCCATCTTATGAGCGCATGTTTATTTCTTTTTTCTCAAGAAAGTTTCACAACTGATAACTGACATCACTGATTTTGTATATCTTGTAAACATTTTAAAATTTTTTGTGGGTTTTTTAACCCACAACAATATGTCTATCTTGAACACCTCTTGTATACATACACAGAAGCTTCAAATCCAAATGTGGATGTATTTAATTAACTATACAACATCATAACAAGTTACAATATGAGCAAACAAGTATTCAAAAGATCTCCAAGTTATTTGTTTCTGACAAAAAGAGTTGCCATTTTATTTTTCTAAGTTTCTATCTTATTTGCTATAATGTTGACATCGTAACTTGTAACAAGACTGGCAAAGTCATTTTTACGCTCAACAGCAAATTAGCAAGTAAAAGACTATTAAATAAAGTGCCTTGCTCCAAGAACACATAATTATAAATTACTCAGTTGGGTCTGCAATCCACTAATCTGAGTCTGCCATGCTAACCCTTGAGCCTCCACAGCATCCTAATGCTGGTAAAGTAAGCCATATACTCAGTCATGCTCTTGAAAATGCTTACCTGCTGGTCACAATGATAACATCTTGTGCAATCTTGGACATTTCTTTTATCCCCAGATACACCAGTCTCCTAAGTGTGGCCTGAAATATGGGAAAAAGAATATGTACATGCTTATTAAAATCAATTTTCTGTCCAAATTTTATCTGCCTGAACCTTGTTTTCATTATCAATTTCTACATACAAATTTGTTTTTTTTAACCCTTTCATCACTAAGTAACTTTGTAGGCATAGAGTCCTCAACACTAAGTAACTTTGGAGTCGTAAAGCAAAATGACTTGTTGACTTTGAAATAACATAACTTCGCCAATTTTAAAGATATCTGGCTGGATTAGGTGTCAAAATCAAGGTTAAAAATCAAATTTTATGACTAATTCACTAAAATGGGCATATCTATTACAACTGTTAAAATACAGGTACAAACAGGTAACACAACAGGTAAAATACAAGTAATTATCTATTTACTTCTTATAAAAGTTCCCAAAACTTGCTCAATTGACCCTAGATGTACTCAAGAATAATTCCAGTAGCAACACAAGTCTTTCTTTCAGGTATCTGGCAGGTAGAAGCTTTCATCAAGGTGAGATCTGTCCACACACCTGTATCGCCTCTGGCACGTTTGATCATTGCATTCAAATTCATTATACGGACAATGTTTCCAAAAACATCTGAATAGAATACTTGAAAATATTCCAAAGCTTTCCTGGAGCCATCTAACACTTGGGTGGGTCCAACTCTCTCAGAAAACTGTAACAAATCTCTTTGGTTTTCCAACTTCATCCAAACAAAATTACGTGGAGTGTACAATTCCTCCAGTTCAAAACCTTCAAAGTCCTCTTCATCGTCATCAATGTCACCCACAAGCGCATGCCATTGTCTCTCCAGATGTCTTCTCTCATTTTCATCCACCTGTACTAGGTTGAAATTGGTAAAAATCCTCAGATAATACAAAATCTGACACTTCACTCTCATCTGATCTTTCTTCAAACCCCGCCATTTTGGATACAAATTTCACCATTCAGAAAACTCGTTAAAAGTGCCTACTTTATTCCAAATTTCTAGCTGTATACAAGCTAAACCCACAAGATAATCCAAATATTATATCTACATTACAAGAAGGAAGTTATTAGAGGTACCCCAAAATTTATATAGTCAAGTACTATAACGTTACAGAAGAACACTGCTCCAGACCAGTAAAGCGGTCTACAGTGTTTATGGACTTACTTCCCTTGAACCGGAAAACCGGTCCATAGTGATGAAAGGGTTAATAATCAATCAGTTGCTCAAAAAGATGTCTTTCTAAAGAAGTGAGTGAAACTAAACACATTAAATACTTACATCTTTTGACTGGAAAAGTTTAGTCATGGCAAAAAATGCTTCTGTTGCCTCTGTGCTGCCAATTTGTTCTCCCTATAAAAAAAGATCAAAGTTTATTGGCTTGTGGGCAAGTGAATTTTTTATTTTTACTTGCCTGTTTAATAGTCATTTTGTCTGCCTAAGCATGTTCTATCCTAAAAGTCACATAGGTCATGTATGCATTCAACAAAAAATTATTTAAGTAATGTCTGTCATTTTCTAAAATTTAATTCTGTATACCTTTACATGGCAATTATTTACTTTATTTGGATCTTCACATATCCATATTTCTTTGGAAGGCCATTATTTAAATGTTCCGAGAAGTAAATACGGCAAAATCAATGTTTAAGTATGTGGACATTTTTGGAAGAAACCAACCAAAAAGTGTGATCCAGTACAATCCAGATTGAATGTCGCATATGGTGATGCCAGAATGAAAGCTACACATGTTGATAAACAAATTCATACTACTCTATATTCTGATGATTTGACTCGACAGGCTCCTTTATTGATCCAATTTAAATTCTGGTCACCAATGTAAAGTCCATAGTGATAGATAATTTTCATTTGGAAGTTTCTCGGTGACAGTTAGGGTGCAGAGCATTCAACAATAAGGACTAAATAGACTTTGGTTAAACAAATTTAGTATTAAATTTAAAAACAACTGTTTACATTTAAGATGAGTAAATGCGCATACATGACCTGTATGACTTTTACTATAGGTAGTATCAGATTTCATGTGTCTCACTGTTCATTAAAGGTTACCAATTTGAAAATTCAGTTGCCCTGGCAAATGTGTTACAAGAATTTTAATAATACATGCAAGATAAATTAATGTTTTATCCTGCAAGCTTGTTACATTCAGCAGTTTAATCACAAATTGAAATTTACTGAAAAACATCAGGTCATGTTATATTTTTACTGCCAGACTCAGTTTTTATACCAGTATCTTTTCCCCAAAATTTCTGGAAGCTGACAATATAGTCTCTCTCTGGTATCTCTGAATGTTCCAATTTCTGCAGTTTATTACACACTGTAATATCTTGTTAGTTCTTTTTGAAACTATCTCCTTCCATATTTAACCTCTAAAACTGCATGAAGAAAAGGAAAGCTAACATGCAGCATTTTATTTATCATACTTTTGACTGTTCAGGAAGCAACTGTATTTCTTTAAAGACCGTCTTGCTTGAACATTGGTAACTTAATAAAGACTTTTTAATATACATAATTTACAAACATTTTGCATAAAAGGTAATATAAATCATGAGTTAGTATAAAAGCTAAATACCTGGTTTATCAGGTACAAAACTTTTGTCAATGTGTGAGCACATTTCCTTGGATTGATTGGCGTTTCATTAAATGTTCGAGCCTGAAAAAAGAGAATTCAATATTAGGATAAAACAAGCTGCAAAGCAAAAGGCATTACCATAATTGTTACATCTTCAGTCTTGTCTCCGGACATTTGATCAGGTGTCAATATAAATTAAATCATACGCAATTATACAGTATCAAACTGTTGCAAAATGTTTCTTGTCAATGATCTATAATGCAAAAATTTCATTGTCTTTGCTATAAATAGTCAAGGCTATAAATAGTCAAGGCTATAAATAGTCAAGGCTCTATGGACAGGTGGTAGATATTAGCAGCCACCATTCTATAAGTGCCAAGTTATGGTGACCAGCGAGATAATGATGGTGGAATTTGCTTTTAAAATATATAGTGTTTTATGATTTGTCAATGATTTCCGTCTGAAAATCATTATAAGTTGCAATTCTAGTGGTTTGCAGTGTAGCATACAAAACACACAACAAAGTGCAGCATACAAGCAGAAACAACAAGAATGTAGTATTCCCTTTATATAAGCAAAAACCTTGATTTAAAATAACAACTATGTCAGAAAATATGGCATGTCAATAAGGATAACCAGGAGAAAGTGACTCATTTTTTTCCCCCTTATCAGATGGTACCAGTTTTTTCTGCTCACATGCATCAAAACAACACACTCAGCTAATTATTAGAGAACATGCAATAATAAATTAATGATTCTGAAATAAATACCTCTGTTCATTATGTAGGATAAAATGACAAAAAAAGTTAAGACATTATAAACCCTGTACTGTTTTTAAAAGAAAGAAAATTTGAGTAAATAAAAGATTTTAATTACAAAATATCTCACAAGTCTTACCTCTTGAAGCACTGTGGTCTTCTCAAGGTTATGGAATGGATTACCTCCACCTAAAAGAGAGTCAATTAGATCATGATCAGAGATAATGCTAAAACTAATATGGGCAAAACTGTTTGTAATAGGACCTGTAATTCTCAATATATTTATTCAGAGAACAACAGACAGAAACCTGTCACTTGTCTCAGCAACCTTTACAAAGCCGGATTCATCATGCTGAGAGCACACATCAATGCAGTGGTCACATGATACAACAATCTGATTTTCTCCATGTTACTGTGACAGCAAAAGGTTTCTGATAATTTTTCTCTGAATAAGTGTGTTATCCTTTTGTTCTTTTACAAACAGTACATGACTTTCATTTAATATTTTCAAATTTTTGTACAACATCAGAAAGGGGTTTATTGTTGGTACGACACGACTACTGGACTTACTGTCATGGACATGCAGCTTGCAAAATTTGTGCAGTCATGTAACTAGCAATGCAAATAACAAGTACCAGGTCAAATTTCATCAATTCTGTAGTTTCATCTCATTTGTCAGCAGATTAAAGATATGGCAATTATGATAAATCACTTTCCTACTGAATTCATGCAGGGATGACTCACTGTAACATCATTTAAGTTTGCTAGACCCGCTGGTAAGTGGTAATCGAAGTTTCCTCTGACCCTTTCCCCCTTCTTTTGTCATTTGGACATAATGTTGGGGTGTTGGGTCAGAGCCATTTGCCTATCAAAAGTTGGAATTTGCCAACAGCGTGCAGTGTTAGCATAGTGTAGCCACTTACTAGCCAGCCAAATAAATTTGAATAACTTTTTGAGCCATGCAATGATGCATGAAATTGATAAGAAGATTTATTTTCTCAGAAATTGTGAGTATAAAATTTATTATGTCTTTAATCCAATGGCAGACTAGATTAAAATACAGCACTGATGAAATATGACCTGGTACTTGCCATTTACATTGTTGTTGTTGGAGATAAAAAATAAAAATATAAAAAGTCACATAATGTTTATAGATAAATAAAAGAACACAAACTTCTCAACATATTTATTCTAAGAACAATGACCAGAAACCTGTCACTGTCACAGCAACCCGGAAAAAGGTCGATTAACCACGCAGACAGCTCATGTCATTGCAGTAAACGCACAATACCAACAAAAAACATCGCTGACATGTGCTCAATACTTTATGAATCTGGCTTTATCAAGACTGCTATTGTACCAACAGGTTTTTGGTAGTTGTTCTCAGAATAAATATTGAGAATTAAGTGTACATTAAGTCTTTTTACAAATATGACATGACTTCCATTTAAAATTTTTGAATTTTGTTTATCACAAATTTGGAAATCGGTTTATTGTTGCCATCTCGTCTACTGTACCTCTTATGTCGTGGATATGTAGGTTGCGTGATTTGGGTAGTCATGTGACTAGCGATGCAAATGGCGAGTTCTAGGTCAAATTTCATTGATACTGTACTTTAGTCTCATTTATCAGTGGATTACAGACATGATGAATGTTAAATTCACAATTTCTGAGAAAAAAATTGTCTGAACGATTTCATGCAGGTATGGCTCGATATTAGGTCATCTAAGTTTGCAAGGCTGGCTGGATACCCTATGCCCACAGCACACGGTGTCAGCAAATTCCAACTTTTTTGACAGGCGAACAGCTCTGAAAGGACACCAGAACATAAATGTTCAAACATCAAAATGGGGTGGGAAGGGTGGAAACTCAGATTATGGTAAGCAGCTACCTATGCTGCCGCTGCAGAGTGGTGGCGAATTCCAACTTTTCGACAGTCAATTGATTCTGACCTTCCATTCCAAAAATGTAGTTTGAGGGGTCTGAGGAAATTCGGATTAATTTAAAAGCAAGTTACCAATCGATACAGTTATGTGATTTTAACAATAAGGGTAACAAGGACAATGAAAAGTGCATCAGCATCCTTGTGGGTTGTAGTCATAGGTGAAAAACCAACGTCACGATTGTCCTACATCCTATTTTGACGCAGTGTCATAAACTCCTCGTTCTCGAGAGAACGCGTCTTTCGGTAGCAAATTTATTTCTTTACGTGAAATGCAGCTTGAAATATCAGCGCTGGTTCTTATATAGTTCGTGCGAGAAGTGTTTTCCCTAAGGCTAATAGTATTATATAATATGTGTATGATTTATGGGTAAATTGTAAGCAACGAACCCCCTGCTCTAAACCACAAGATTACACCTTCAAAGCATAAACTGAAGAGTCAGATTACCAATCATTTGCCCTACGATCCCTATACTGCATTAAAATCGATACAATATAAACGTTTATTTGACAAACCATCTTCCTCTTCCTTTTTATCCCTCCGTAGCATGTGCATCTTCGATATTTATTACCGTTCCAACTCTTCCACGTCACTCACTACCCCTGCGATTTCTAAGACTAGTTACCACCCACTTTTCTTACTTCAGTATAATACAACAAAGTTTCCAAAACCAATCGGGATATCAAACTGGTACTCTATTACATTTCGCAATTTTTCTTTTCATGTACGAGACTGGTTACCAAATATATTGTTAGTCCCCCTGTTTGGGGTTTAAGGGACAGTTTTTATACAAAACTTTAATTTTGCATATTCCAGCCTAATATAAATATTTATACAAAATAAAATACACCCCACTCCCAAGTTTATACATGCATTTTCATGTCCGAAGGCTGTTTCTGAGAACACCTTATGCCCACGGTGTAAACACAAGCCCTTTTCATTGGTAATAATTTGCAGAAACATTGTGTACTTAGTAGCTTGATGCAATTCAAAATAGTTGTCATCCTGGCAGTTTTTGAGATATTCTACTTGCCTCGAACCAACGTGTCTCCTGCCATAAGTGGCTAGCTCTGCTTCCTAGCCGACTATTGGTATTTCACTGACTACATACTGTGCAGTGACTACACGAGGTGTGCTTGCCTCGCATAAGTTTCAAGAATAACACAAGCCGGAAATACGAAATTCACATATATATCCATATCTTTTAATTATTACACAATAATAGCTCAAAAAAGTCACACCATATCCTTCAGCTAAGAAATTTCTCAGCGAGCAATTTACGTAACTGTCCCCTGCCTGCTTAGACAGGATGCTTTTTATTCTATTAATGTTTAGGCCCTATAGCAGTCTTAGTTGCTCTCTTACTTTTCTTGATGTACATAATGACATAAATCTCTTTCTAATCGTTCATAAACACGTCGCAAGCGCTCACCTCTGTTCTGACTTGGGGACAAATTTCTCAGTGGAGTAAAAATAATTACGGACACATGCTTTACCAAACAATTAAGGAAGCTGACACGCACAAACATCTTGGATTTTTTTCTCTCTCTCTTATGGCTGCTCGTGATTCAAATAAATAGACGAATAGACTATATACAGGAAAAAGGCATAGTCAATAATTAATGCAATGCGTTGTTACGAGTCTATGCTCTTAAAATAAGTAACAGAAAAGAATGGAAAGCAACAAGCTTTGTAAAATTCAAGAAATAATTTATTTCCCTAGAATACAAAGTAAAAATGAAGAAAAAACAAACAAACTTACAGTATTGCGAATTAAATCCCAAAATAATCATTGAATTACAGACACGAGTCTTAATAATAAAAGTTCTGAATAACTTTAGTGGAAATCCAAATTAAATCCAATGTTGAAAGTGTTGATGTGTATGTGGTGGCCTGTATCGTGGTGTTATATCAACAGTCTTTTGTAGAATTCCCTTAATATATAAAATCCCAATGAATGTCTCTGTCTAAGAATCTTGTCTTTTATGAGTACTCTGTATTTCCAGAGATATTTCACTTGAATAATTTGAAGAAATAAATTCCAGCCCAAATGAGTTACTGACACAGCAATAATACAATTGATTCTGCTAAATCTTAAAGCATGAGTGACTAATTCAAATAAACAAGATTTATATTTTAAACTAAGACGCAAAAGGAGACCCAGGATAAGGGTCACAAGTACATCATTCTAAAAACATTTTGATTGGTTCAGCAAAATTAGTATAAATTGAAGTGTTTAAAAATTTTAACTTTGTCTCGTTCCACTACCATCTTGTCAAACTTCAATAAGCTTTGGAGTTTTTCAAAACCGATAACTGGAATCAGATCACAATTGTTAGTTCCGGTTCAGTACACACGTATGTTGTCACAGTCTATTTTTAGAGCATTTTTTTCCTGTCTCCTTTTGGTGGTGATGCAAGAGTTAGATTTTGTCATTCTTGTTATGGGTTTAAACGTAATTGTTTGTTCTTTAGAATATTAGCTTATGATGTGGTTGTCTGTGTGTTTTTCTGTGACAGTGCACTGTGAGTAATAAGGCCTTGGTGATGATCTGGAAGTGAAATCTGTGTTCCACTGAACATTGCTTTGTTTACAGTCCAGCCTCTCAAAGAAATGCTTTCACCGTGAAGTCATCTTTGAAAGGTCCGTGTATTTACCGCAAACCACCACAAACCTACCGCAAACCACCTTTAAAAAGCATTATAATGCTTTTATATCGGTGAAAATATGGTGTGTGTGTGTGTGTGTGTGTGTGTGTGTGTGTGTGTGTGTGATTTAGATTTTTAACGCAGCTTCAAAAAATTTTCAGTCATATCGTTATGGTGTTTGCATTGTGGCAGTTAATAGTTATGTCTAGCACTGGGGCATCATGCCGCAGACATGTAGCATCATGTCCCACCCAGTTACATTATCCTGGCACCAGGCCAACCGGTCCTAACACTAACCTCTTAATGCTGAACGCCTAGCGAGGCAGCTGTTAGTGCCATGTTTATACGTCTTTGGTATGGCTCGGCCTGGGTTCGAATCCGTGACCTCTCGCATGTTGTAAGTAAACAAAATGTGAAATTTATCATATAATAAGTGGAACAAATTTTTTTAATGAGACTTTTTACACTGAGTCCGATTTGCAGCTCTAAAGTGTTGTTACGAAATGTGCATGTCTTTTTCATAATCATTAAAAGATCCTTTACATTTATTAGATAATTGAAATAAGTAACTTATTTGACCATATATGAGTATATTTAAGTGTACTTTGGTATATATCAGTGCATTTTAGTAACTAGCTACGATGCCGTAACCTCGCTGTCAGTGAAGTTGGGGTACTATTTAGTAATTAAATGTGCATTTCTGTTTTCATAATTAATATTATTTTTATTCCCCAAAGATTTGATTGTGCTAGTGTCGTCAATTTTCGATAGAAATACCATACTTTGCTGGCATGTATAGAAAGGAGATATTATTTAAACAGTACTTCACAAAATAATTATTTGCTGTTTTTTTTTTAAACAGATGTAATGTCAATTTTAAGAGTTTCCGAAACAAGTGTGCCCCATCTTCTTGAAATTTAGTAATGAAATTTTAAATCGTGTGGACGTATTCATTCTATATAAAGCGTTTTTGATCGCGATATTGATTAAAACTCGTCATATGATAGACTTCTTCAAATTACATCATATCAAAAGACCAGTTAGAAGCAAGTTTTATTTTTAAATCTGTTTAATTCAAATGACTTTTATTTTCATTTTTGCGTTCCTGTCTAGTTGTATAGTAATGCAAAAATGTTTAAAGGCAACTAAATCCTTGAATGTGCCATCTCAATCTACCTTTTCAGATCATCTGCCCGAAAGTTGTATGTTATGTATATTTTATGTAAAAACCAGAGAAAACAATAAATTTAACAAAACAGATTTGCCATAACTAGTCTTTACATAAGATTAAAAACTTGATAAACACACATACACACGCACACACTAGTTACATGTCAAAGTGGACACACACACACACACACACACACACACGTCAAAGTGGATCCTCACGCAAAACATACACAAATGTACTGCCTTTCTTATAAACTTACAAACAAAATAAATGGTGAATTATAATAAATTAATCAGTATGAATGATTTACGGAGGAGCTACAAGCATACTGACTGACACTCGACTGAGAAGAAAAAATGAATTAAACTCCTTTTATATACATATGGCAGTACCACACACCCTCACCCCTTTAAAATATTAAAGTTCAGCACTGTAAAATGCAAGAAAATGAAATTAAGGAATAGATTACAAAATAAATATAAATTAAATTTAATAGTCAAAGTCACTCCCCTGTCAATTCATTCAAATTGCTTTTACTTTTTCACTTCTCGGTGTTTTCCGTTGCTTTGGCGTTCGAGCAATTAGCACCATTTGAAACAGAGAATTTTCCGTTCGTTGAAACTATTTCTGTTATGTTTTGTTTGTTGTTATGTGAATTATTAAGTAATTTCTGGGAAATTTCTTTGCATTTCTCCACAGTTATGCAACGCCATATTACGCTGTTGACACTGTATAAGACATAATTTCGATGCAAATGGTCATTACTTTCACTATGCAGTGCACAACTGAAATCTACGAACTGGGTTTTTTTTTTTCTGCTTGGTTCATTTACACGGCGACGTAATTTCTGTTTTACGTCCTGTCATAATATTTAATGAAGAATGGGTGGTCACGAAGAAGTTGCTTTATTTCCGAGAATCTCCCCTCAAAGACGTCGGAGCCGTCTGCATTAACCAACCAGTCTTCGCGAAAATTTTTATCTATGACTGTTCTCTTCAGATTCCCAGTCACACCAGCTTTTCTTTGCAGTTGTAATTTAAGGCATTTCTTCATGTGCGTTGTACTTTGCACACATTCGGGAAGAATATCTTCACAGGGCAAGTTCTTTCACCTGATGTTGTTATGGGTTATTAAAATGTTCTGTATGTCGCATAACTTGCGTCTTTGTACAAACGCACGGGGCATATTCATTGATACCTTTCCTTATGATAGTCTGGTCTTTGTATAGGCCTACTATTCTTGTGAGATAAAGTCTTCTAAAAATTAAACGTCCGGTAAATTCCGATTATTTGTCCCGTATTTTTTTTTCTCCCAAAAATATAAGTCTGTAATTTGGTTGTTGGTATATAATATGATAGAAAACACGTTTTCTCTGTTGAGTATTATTCACTTTACAAACGGATGATTCCCACACATACCAATTATCTCTAACAGCTCATTGGCAATATTTTTCTGAGTAAATGTTTTGTTTGTTTTTTTTTTTAAATTTTTTTTACATTCTTTTTGATACGTTTTGTTCCTTACTTGTTGGAAGATCTGCGATCCATTGAAAGAGTTGTCTCGTTTTAATTCGTTATAAACTTTCCTAGGTTTTGAGCAGAGCAGTCTATCTGATATTTTGATCCATCGTTTTGGGATTAGTTCTCACGTACGGCTGACTGACATTCGGTTGAACAAAACACCATCTAACTGTTGTAAACTACTACTGATGACCCATGTTCGTTACTGACACTGAAAAGTGGTGTATATATATATATATATATATATATATATATATATATATATATATATATATATATATATATATATATATATATATATATATATACATATTTAGATTCATTTATATATATTAACCCCACCACCCACATTTTATGAGATAAAATTGAGTAAATATTGTTACGACTCTGTGGTCACAAACAAGTAATAGAAAAAAGCAAAACCAACAATTTAAGTATTAAAGTTATAAATGAAAATGTGAGAGGAATATTTACAGTATTATAACGTGAATCCAAACTAATCCTTATAAAGGTCTACGAAAGTCCTAAATGAATTAAAAGTTCCTTATAACACCGGGAATGTACTGGTCCTCCAAGAACCATGACGTTGTCAAGATGGCGTTGTCCAGAATTCCTTCAAACAAACTATAACAGTTCTAGAATAATACTATAGTCCAAATAATGAGCACTTTCTATTTCCACTTAACAGTCCAAACAAATGTTTTTCCTCTCGAAATAATGTCTAAGAACAACATAAAACACATACGCAGACTTAAAACAGGTAAACAAAAAATGTGAGTGATTCCAAATCGGAATGAAACTGATTGTTCTCTCTTTATATAGGCTATCTATTGCGACTGTATTTCGCAATAAACCCTACGTTACAGAATACACAACTCATTTTGCGTCGAATTGGCCTATTCATGTGACCGATCCCAACCAGTGGGAAGTTACAGAATAATTCTAGAAATGTCAAAACCCCGTCAGCCACTGAGAAATGAAGCCATAAGCGCCATTTAAGTCTTATTATTAAAATTATGAATAATTGTCAACACATACGCAAGCATCTATTTATAGATCCTATGAAATATTAAACTTAAGACACTAAGGTCACGTAAGCAAAATTTAACTAAAGATATTCTGTACTATGTACAGCCATGAATAAATATAAAATCATGTACCAGGAGTTACAAAAAATATAGATATAAATAACAATATATTTATAAAGTTTGTTTGCTGTAGGTTTGTGGTGGCTTGCTGTAGTTTGCGGTAAATACATGAACCAATCTCTGAAGGTATTTTAGATTAACAGGTGATTTGAATTGATTCGGACCCAGTGGAAAGTTCAGTACTGATAAACAAATATAGAGACTATATAAGAAAATTAATCTCGACACGAGTCCTGATTTGAAGCTTATTCACTCTCATTCGGAACTGGACCGGCGATATTCCAATCGTCCGCATTGGCTCTTCGGACTACTTCGGCTATTTACGAAACAAGGATTGAAGTTACAAATTATCCAACAACTTTTGTTTTTCTTTCGTAATTCTTTCATTTAATCAGATCGCAATAGTGTTTGCTGAGGTAATTCGAGACATTTTTGTTTCTTTATTGTGGAGGATTTTTCGGCAACCAAAACGTACGAATTTTCTCTAAATAATACACGCCTATGTACAGCCGAGGAATAATTTTGCCAATAAATTTGTCTCGCAGCAATAGCCGAGATAAATCCGAATGAACCACTCGTATAATAGTCTGGTTTCCTGCTTACCAATGCAGTCTGCGTTGCACTCCGCTATACTAAGTATAGCTATACTAAGTATAGCGGAGTGCAACACAGGGAGCATACTAGGCAGGGAACCAGACTATACCGTTATGGTCAAGTCAGGTGCCTTGAGGTCAATCCTACATGTCAAACTTTTCTCGCAGAAATAACCAAGATAGTTCCGAATGCAACAATATGCGATTCTGTCTGTCACAATAATAATATTCACCTTACGAATAGAGACAGCCTGCCTATCTAAATGGGTCATCGATGTACCTTTGACATCTAGGGTAAATACAGATGTAGACGAAACGTATTATTTCAGTGCTAAGGTAAATAGCGCATACTTCATAACGTTTTAAACATTGGATTTCCAGTCAGTTCCATTTTGTCAGTATGTTACTAAAAATCTAATGGAACGTGGCTGTTCATAAAAAAAAAAACTTGTATTTGGAGCTTTCATCGTTTTCTGAACCGCAAATAGTATACAAAGATTAGCAAAATATATTTCAGTTTTCAACAGAGACAGAAAAACTATCACAACCCATTATCGCTACGTTTTCTCTATTTATTGGAGGTCAAACAGTTTCGCACAGTTCAATGTATTGCATTAAATCATGAATTTGACAGGACCGTAGTTTCATTTTTTAATAATAATAATAATAATAATAATAATAATAAATAATAATAATAACAACGATAATAATAATAATAATAATAATAATAATAATAATAATAATAATAATAAAATAATAATAATAATACATTTATTATGGTACGATTATCAAATAACTAGTAATACAACATCAGTACGTAACAACTAAATAACATTCACTCAGTACAGTTTACAAACAATATAAACAATTGTAATACAGACATAAATACACCAAGGATAACCCATAAATTTTGCACAAATTGAGTTGCTTTAGAATGATTCCAATATTAAATTGGAAGTTCGAAATAATCCATTTCATTAATTCATTTTATTCTTCAGTTAGGCCTTTCTACAGACCTGTTTCGCTGATCATAGGAGTCTGACATTTTGTCAATAAAGTATGATGAAATATCTGACAACACAAAATCACCTTATCGGTACTATAAATTATTTATGATTAAAAAGATTTGTTTATGCTTTTGTATAAATATTTATCAAATCTTTATTCCACAAACCTCATAAAATATTGCCATTGAGCATGAGAGAGTCTCACCTTGTACTTTATTTTTAATGTTGATTTTCTCACATGCAGTCGTATCTGGAGTAATGTAACTCAACAGAAAATGACACTATAGTTAAGTTATTCCATGTATTTTTGGTGTGGTTTATATATTTTCAGTGAAAGTGTCAAAATGTTCAAAATTGTTGTTTGATCTGTGACATAAATCAACATTATGTAAAGATGAGATGACTTGAGAAGCTGATGGTAGTTAAACATATATATTTCTATTAGATTAAAAATGAAACAGTTATAACTGAAAAAAAATATGTGCAATATGGGCGCTTTAAGGATAATGTAGCAGTTGTGAACAAAACTTCATATTTAGTACCTTTTCAGTCATTGTTGCAATTCGTTCAATTTTGGTTCATTTCAAATGTTTGCATGAGAAGAAGAAAGAACCCTATTAATTTTGATGTAAACAAAGGTTATGGTGAAGGCCACTGTGACTGAAAGAAGATTTTTACACATGAACTCGAGTTCTCCATTATCTCTAGTTACTAACCTTTGTAGATGATTTGAATTTGGAATAAGAAGAAAACACTGCTGATTTGTGGGTCAAGGCCAAAAAAACTGACACAAATAAATCATGTTCTCCATCATCTCCAGTTACCAGCATTTGGAGTGGGATTGCACTTGTTTACATGACAAGGGTCAAAGATTAAGGGCATGATGACAGAAAGAAGGAAAAGGATTTCCACAGAATCAGTTCACATTACAGACCAAGACCAACCTTGGTAAATGACTTGCACTGTGAGGGAAAGAGAAATCCTATTGATTTTGAGGTCAAAAGGTCGAAGGTGATGGTCACTGTAGCTGAAAGTAGAAAAATGGTTTTTACACATAAATGTCACTACCTGACCATCTACATTTAGCAATGTTTGAGGAAGACTTCTGTTGGGTAAAAAAGAAAAATATTTGATTTTAGGGTCAAAGGTAAATGGTCATTGAAACAGGTAACAACTTTAGTTTCTGACCTCATATCTTGGCCAAAATTTGTAACTGGTTTGCACTTAGGATGTGGAATTGGCCTATTTATTTTGGGTTTATGATATCAAAGTTCAAGGTTGTTGTGGCTCAACAAACATTGTGCTTTGCAAATTTGTTCTAGAGTCCTTTAGTTTTCATTTCTCTCATAACCTGGCTGGTCATATGGGTGCCACTGATGACTTTGCAACAGTCTCTCTCCATTTTGCCCTATTCCCCACTGATGTTTGGGACTTTGCAAAGTCCATGCATGTTCACTCTTTGATGTTATCTTCCCGCCTCTTCTTCTAACTTGTTTTCTCTTTCCTCTCACTGTAGGATTGTCTTTGACAGGCCAGATGATTGTGAGATGTGACTATACCACCTTAGTTTGTGTTTCCTTATGGTGGTGGGCAGATCTTCCTATCGTCCAATTGCACCTTGGATTCTAATGTACACCTCCTCATTAGGGACAATTGGTCCATGTCTAAGATTTTCAGGTTCCTTCGAGAACATCTATCTCTAAAGCATGGTTTCTTCTCTCTAGTTCTACTGTAAGGGTCCATGTCTCATACGCATACAGGAATATGGATGAAAGATTACATAAGCTTGTTCCTGGGCCCAAGCATATAATGTTGTTGCCCTTCCAAATACTGCCTAGCCAGTGTAGTTGTTGTCTGTGCTATCCAGGAAAGAAACTTAGGTTATGAACCATCATCAGAGGTTATAACACTAGATCCTTGAAGCAGTCATATTATAACTTAGCAAAAGTACTTTAATATTTCAGTACTTTAAAAAGTAATCTTTCACATGTAAAGAGGCCTTTGTCAGCAGTAAGACTGCTGTATGTCAGAAGCTTTTATGCTTGGAGAAGAATCATGACATTACAGTCCTACCCACTTATATCGACATCACTTATGTCGACAAGCCGCCTATTTCGACAAAAAAAGCAAAGTCCCGGTCCGTTGGTCTACTATTACTACCAGAACTGTCATGCTTATGTCGACGTTGAGATAAAAAATAAACGTACATGTCGACAGACCCAGCTTGAACAAATCCTTTGTTTTCACATCATTTATGTCGACAAGCTGCCAGTTCCGACCCATACTTTGTTCAACAATTAGTTGATCTTGCCGCCAGGCTTTAATTTTCTCGCCTAATCATTTATGTCGGCAAGCGGCCAGTTCCGACCTGTACTTTATTCAACAATTAGTTGATCTTGCCGCCAGGCTTTAATGTCGCGGTCGGATAAAAAAAAAAACAGGCTTTTTTGTTTGGTCCTATAAAGTTGGCCTCTCGTGGCGACTTAAATAAAAGCAATGAAATCTGATATGATTCTTGCATTTTCCAAAGTGATCGGTGATTAAAACAAGTTTATTGTGCTGTGAAAGTTTCCTTTTTAACTTTATTTATATTTACGATGGCTACCAACGGCAGTGTAAACGCAGATTAAACTTACAGTCTCTGGAAACTAAATATCTGGCTGTTAAGGAAGTTGAGGGTGGGGCATCTCGCAAAGATGTCTGTGAAAAATTTTAAATGTATACCACTTGAACTGACATTATTACAATATTGTATTGTAAGAATCATTTTCTTTTAATACCTCATTAGCATGTGTCAATGTATACAATATTATGCCTTCATTAATCATATCAGCCGCATATCTCTTGTTCGCTTTTATGTACTTTTCACGATGATTTCTGTAGCTAAATACAAGTGCTGTTTAAACTAACTTGATGACAGTTTTTCATTTCCCTGTGAATAGCCCCATCCCCTTGGTAGCCTCAATAAGATGGGAACAGACTGACCAAAATCTAGGCCAATTTAAGTACATGTACATGAAGCGTGTAAATAACAACTATGCAACCATGTGCTTATGCCGACATTGAATATTAGTGAATGTTTTTCATCTCAGGATGTGACCGATGCAATATTTTATTGTGGATTTTATTACACAAAGGTAACCAAAATGTAATTTGTCAATATACAAGCGTATTTCACACTGGTTTTGTCTTCATGTAATCAAAATTTGCATTGTTTTTTTTTCTCAAAGTGTAAATGCTACTCACTGACGACAGGTCACCCCTTACTGACGAATTTAACTTGTATCTTTTTTAAAGACGCCCCCCCCCAACACTTATCTCGACATCCGCCTATGTCGACAATATTTCCTTGGGCCCGATGTCGACATAAACGGGTAGGACTGTACTGACAGACAGGACATAACATTTCGTAGGACACTCATTTAATATTTTCATGATACATGATTGACAGACACATACTAGAATGTAAGTTGACTCCAACTGCATAATGCACAAGCAGATCAGGGTCTGTGTTGTTTGTTCTAATGGTTCTTCGAAATAAACTGCATGGACTCTGGTACATTATACGATGGCAGATCTGGGACTGTGCAGTTTGCAGTTGGACTCGACCTGTAAGTGAGAATATTGAATTTCTGCTTGAACTGATTTTTAAATCAAGATCAGACTTTAGAAAGTATAAATAACAATGTGATTTCCACAATCAGTTTTACTCTGGAGAAATGGTTTATACCAAGGATAATACTGAAACCATTATGTTACAATAAACATCATTACAAAAATCATTTATACAAAAAATATAAATAGAAATTAAAAAAGGATGCAGAAGCTGTGATAACCATGTCTTAGACTGGATTAAGACTATGACATTAAATATTCCATTGAATATGGACAAAGTTGATTATGTTTTCTGTATCCGTTTGTTAATTGGTTAAAATTTCATCCGTGTAGTGAGATTAGGAGAATTTTTAAAAAAATTTAATTCAATATTTGAGGCCTATTGAAATTTAGATGTGTGTCCTGAATTAGCAATTTAATATGAACCCAAACAACCAAAATGAACCCAAACAACCAAACTGAACCTGGTCAAATCTACCAGTAAATGATTCCAAAAGCAGATTAAAATGAACACTGTCCTGATGTTGTTATGACTATAGTCATAAAGTATACTAAGTAACAGAAAAGAGCAAGTACAAACAAATTTTGTAAAATTCGAGAAATAATTTATTTTCCTGGAACACAAAGTGAAAATTAATAAAAATTACAGTACAGTATTGTGAACTAAATCCCAAATAGTCCTAAATATACTATCACATATCCAAATGTATGAAGTTCCAGTTTAATTCCAGTGGTATTCCAAATAAATTTTGTTATTGAATGTGTTGATGTGTCTGTAGTCTTGAATGTGCTATTGGCCTGGAGTGTGATGATGTGCTAAGTCTTTTGTGGCATCACGATAATATAATCCAAAATGTCTTTGTCTAAATTCACTATGTTTCCAAATTGATGTTCCAGTCCAGAAAATTATTGAGTACTTTGTAGTTCCAATGAATAATAATTTGAATAAAATAAATCCACCCAAATGAAAAAACTGAACTCAACAATAAGAATGATCCTGCTTCAGATGTTAAGGCAAGAGCAAGTAATTTTTTGGTAAACAGAATTATATACCCCTCTACTTGACCTAGGTTGCAATTACCATTTTCTGAAAATACTGTCACTTAATGGTACTTTCCATTCAAAAAATTTCTAAGGTCAGAATCATTTGCCTGCACATAGGGACAAAGGGGGGCATTTGCCCCTCTCTGGATTTCACCTCTGAACATGTTTTGGCCTACATCCGTAAAACTTAATTGCTGACCACTACATGTTTGACCCCCCACCCTGGACAAATTTCTGCAGGTGCCTTAGGTCAGAATCAAGACTATAAACATGTTTACCATTAACATTGATCTGAATATTTAACCCACAATCATAGAGAAATACCTAGCTATGTATTCTGTTGTTCACAAAATGTTACTGGACAGGAACATGATGAACTTGATTTTTGACAAGGTTAAGTAAAAAATACAGATTTACATAACATACAGTCATTAAGAAAAGCCAGCAAACAATAAAAATTAAATATACATAAGAATGTTCATTTTCTGGTGGAGGGGTTGTTGTGTTTAATGATAATTTAAACACATTATCGTTATATCATGCAGAGGAAAAGGGAGTTAAGTTCCTTTCCCAAAGATACGCTAAGGCAGACCCAGGCACATATATTGAACCCATGACTCTGGGACTACAACTCATGGATTCGATTCTCACCCAGGCCAGTCTGGGTCAGCGGCCTCAGTGTGCTTCTGGGGAAAAGTCACTAAGCTCATGTTTCATCAGCATACATAAGAAAAATGAATTTCACATTTTATGGTGCACTAGGGGGCATGTTCAAGTGATAATTTAAAGGGGTATGGAAGTAAACATCCAGTGAAAAGTGTGTGATTACATGTTTTGATAAATTACTAAATGCAGAAGTTAAAAAAAGAACAGTTTTTCATAACAAATGATGATTGATATTGCTTTTAGATTTATTTGTGTAAATATACACTTCTTTCAGCTTGTATTTTGTTGTGCATATTTAATTTGTATTGTTATTCCTTTGTCCATTATTGAGGGTAGGAGTTGGGGTTACCTGACTCATGTCAACATATTACACAGCTAATTCTTGTCTCTGATTTTAGATTATATATTAAGATCATTATTATAGTCTACTTGGAAGTAAACATGTTTATGTGGCCTTTTGACCTTGGAAGTTTCTAGACAGGATCTTGTTTATAAATTTGATATAACTTTTGTCTTGGTATCGGTTTGGTTCGATTTTAATCAATTCAGTTTGGTAATTTGAGCTTTCAGTATTTTTCTTAATTTGTAGAGAACATTCAGTGATGAGTTTTCTGAAGAAACGGGTGAAGAAGACACAGCTGTCATGTCCTCAGGATCGATGTGATGAAGTAAGTAAAGACTCTTAATTTGGACCATGACTCAAAATGACATCTCCAGTGGAGGCCCTTTTGAAAATTTTAGACTGGTTTAAGTCTGTAGTTTTATCTTGGAATGGTCAGCTTATTTGTTGCTCTAGATTCTCTTCTTTGTCATTTGGTATTTGAGTCTGGGCAATCTTTAGAAATATTCATGACTTTGTCTGGGAACTATCTGGTATTGGAACCAAGAAATGGAAAACTATGCATGAAACCCAAATATCGGCATTGATCTGGATGTCAATTTCTTCAGTCAGGAATTACCTAGACTAATCCTGGAAATGATTGAAACCTGGAAAGTCCTGGGTTTTTGTCTTTTATTGGAACAAACCCCAGACATCTTATGGTTCAAACTTAGATATCAGGGCTTGGTCTGGATGTCTGGGTTTGGTTTAGTTTATTCCAGATTAAATCAGTCTGGATGTCGGCATTAGTCTATTTTTATCCAGATTGAATTGGTCTAGGTGTCTGGGTTTGGTTTAGTTCTATCCAAATTGTATTGGTCTGGGTGTCTGTCTTTAGTTTTATCGAGATTGAATTGGTCTGGATGTCTGTCTTTAGTCTAGTTTTATCCAGATTGAATTTGTCTGGATGCCTGGCATTAGTCTAGTTTTATCCAACTTGAGTTTGTCTGGATGCCTGGCATTAGTCTAGTTTTATCCAGATTGTTATGGTCTGGATGTCTGGCTTTGGTTTAGTTTTATCCAGACTGAATTTGTTTGGATGTCTGTCTTTAGTCTAGTTTTATCCAGATTGAATTTGTTTGGATGTCTGTCTTTAGTCTAGCTTTATCCAAACTGAATTTGTCTGGCTGTGTCTTTAGTCTAGTTTTTTCCAGCTTAAATTGGTCTGGGTATCTGGCTTTGGTTTAGTTTTATTGAGATTGAATTTGTCTGGATGTCTGTCTTTAGTTTTATCCAGACTGAATTGGTCTGGATGTCTGTCTTTAGTCTAGTTTTATCCAAATTGAATTGGTCTGGATGTCTGTCTTTAGTCTAGCTTTATCCAGATTGAATTTGTCTGGGTGTCTGTCTTTAGTTTGGTTTTATCCAGATTGAATTGGTCTGGGTGTCTGGCTTTAGTCTAGTTTTATCCAGATTGAATTTGTCTGGGTGTCTGGCTTTGGTTTAGTTTTATTGAGATTGAATTTGTCTGGGTGTCTGGTTTTAGTCTAGTTTTATCGAGATTGAATTTGTCTGGGTGTCTGTCTTTAGTCTAGTTTTATCCAGATTGAATTGGTCTGGATGTCTGTCTTTAGTTTTATCCAGATTGAATTCGTCTGGGTGTTTGGCTTTGGTCTAGTTTTATCGAGATTGAATTTGTCTGGATGCCTGTCTTTAGTCTAGTTTTATCCAGATTGAATTGGTCTGGGTGTCTGTCTTTAGTCTAGTTTTATCAAGATTGTTATGGTCTGGGTGTCTGGCTTTGGTTTAGTTTTATCCAGAATAAATTGGTCTGAGTGTCTGGTTTTAGTCTAGTTTTATCCAGAGTGATTTGGTCTGGATATCTGGTTTTAGCCTAGTTTTATCCAGCTTAAATTGGTCTGGGTATCTGGCTTTGGTTTAGTTTTATTGAGATTGAATTTGTCTGGATGTCTGTCTTTAGTTTTATCCAGATTGAATTGGTCTGGATGGCTGTCTTTAGTCTAGTTTTATCCAAATTGAATTGGTCTGGATGGCTGTCTTTAGTCTAGTTTTATCCAGATTGAATTGGTCTGGGTGTCTGTCTTTAGTCTAGCTTTATCCAGATTGAATTTGTCTGGATGTCTGTCTTTAGTTTAGTTTTATCCAGATTGAATTGGTCTGGGTGTCTATCTTTAGTTTAGCTTTATCCAGATTGATGAATTGGTCTGGGTGTATGTCTTTAGTTTAGTTTTATCCAGATTGAATTGGTCTGGGTGTCTGTCTTTAGTTTAGTTTTATCCAGATTGAATTGGTCTGGGTGTCTGTCTTTAGTCTAGCTTTATCCAGATTGAATTTGTCTGGGTGTCTGTCTTTAGTTTAGTTTTATCCAGATTGAATTCGTCTAGGTGTCTGTCTTTAGTTTAGTTTTATCCAGATTGAATTCATCTGGGTGTCTGTCTTTAGTTTAGTTTTATCCAGATTGAATTTGTCTGGGTGTCTGTCTTTAGTTTAGTTTTATCCAGATTGAATTTGTCTGGGTGTCTGTCTTTCGTTTGGTTTTATCCAAATTGAATTGGTCTGGATGTCTGTCTTTAGTTTAGTTTTATCCAGATTGAATTGGTCTGGATGTCTGTCTTTAGTTTGGTTTTATCCAGATTGAATTGGTCTGGGTGTCTGTCTTTAGTTTGGTTTTATCCAGATTGAATTGGTCTGGGTGTCTGTCTTTAGTTTGGTTTTATCCAGATTGAATTGGTCTGGGTGTCTGTCTTTAGTTTAGTTTTATCCAGATTGAATTGGTCTGGGTGTCTGTCTTTAGTTTAGTTTTATCCAGATTGAATTGGTCTGGATGTCTTTCTTTAGTTTTATCCAGATTGAATTGGTCTGGATGTCTGTCTTTAGTCTAGCTTTATCCAGATTGAATTTTTCTGGATGTCTGTCTTTGGTTTAGTTTTATCCAGATTGAATTGGTCTGGGTGTCTGGCTTTAGTCTAGCTTTATCCAGATTGAATTTGTCAGGATGTCTGTCTTTGGTCTAGTTTTATCCAGATTGAATTGGTCTGGGTGTCTGTCTTTAGTTTAGTTTCATCCAGATTGAATTGGTCTGGGTGTCTGGCTTTAGTCTAGTGTATCCAGATTGAATTTGTCTGGATGTCTGTCTTTAGTCTAGCTTTATCCAAATTGAATTGGTCTGGATGTCTGTCTTTAGTCTAGTTTTATCCAGATTGAATTTGTCTGGGTGTCTGTCTTTAGTCTAGCTTTATCCAAATTGAATTTGTCTGGCTGTGTCTTTAGTCTAGTTTTATTCAGATTGAATTTGTCTGGATGTCTGTCTTTAGTCTAGCTTTATCTAGATTGAATTGGTCTGGGTGTCTGTCTTTGGTCTAGTTTTATCCAGATTGAATTGGTCTGGGTGTCTGGCTTTGGTTTAGTTTCATCCAGATTGAATTGGTCTGGATGTCTGGCTTTAGTCTAGTTTTGTTGAGAATGAATTTGTCTGGATGTCTGTCTTTAGTCTAGCTTTATCTAGATTGAATTGGTCTGGATGTCTGTCTTTAGTCTAGCTTTATCCAGATTGAATTGGTCTGGATGCCTGGCTTTGGTTTAGTTTTATCGAGATTGAATTTGTCTGGATGCCTGTCTTTAGTCTAGTTTTAACCAGATTGAATTGGTCTGGATGTCTGGCTTTAGTCTAGTTTTATCGAGATTGAATTGGTCTGGATGTCTGTCTTTAGTCTAGTTTTAACCAGATTGAATTGGTCTGGATGTCTGGCTTTAGTCTAGCTTTATCCAGATTGAATTGGTCTGGATGTCTGTCTTTAGTCTAGTTTTATCGAGATTGAATTGGTCTGGATGTTTGTTTTTAGTCTAGTTTTATCCAGATTGAATTTGTCTGGGTGTCTGTCTTTAGTTTTATCCAGATTGAATTGGTCTGGGTGTCTGGCTTTAGTCTAGTTTTATCCAAATTGAATTTGTCTGGATGTCTGTCTTTGGTCTAGTTTTATCCAGATTGAATTGGTCTGGGTGTCTGGCTTTAGTCTAGCTTTATCCAGATTGAATTGGTCTGGATATCTGTCTTCAGTCTAGTTTTATCCAGATTGAATTGGTCTGGGTGCCTGGCTTTGGTTTAGTTTCATCCAGATTGAATTGGTCTGGGTGTCTGGCTTTAGTCTAGTTTTATCCAGATTGAATTTGTCTGGATGTCTGTCTTTAGTTTAGCTTTATCCAGATTGAATTTGTCTGGATGTCTCTCTTTAGTCTAGCTTTATCCAAATTGAATTGGTCTGGGTGTCTGTCTTTAGTCTAGTTTTATCCAGATTGAATTTGTCTGGATGTCTGTCTTTAGTCTAGCTTTATCCAGATTGAATTGGTCTGGGTGTCTGTCTTTGGTCTAGTTTTATCCAGATTGAATAGGTCTGGGTGTCTGGCTTTGGTTTAGTTTCATCCAGATTGAATTGGTTTGGATGTCTGTCTTTAGTCTAGCTTTATCCAGATTGAATTGGTCTGGATGTCTGTGTTTGGTCTAGTTTTATCCAGATTGAATTGGTCTGAGTGTCTGGCTTTGGTTTAGTTTCATCCAGATTTAATTGGACTGGGTGTCTGGCTTTAGTCTAGTTTTGTTGAGAATGAATTTGTCTGGGTGTCTGTCTTTAGTCTAGCTTTATCCAGATTGAATTGGTCTGGATGTCTGTCTTTAGTCTAGCTTTATCCAGATTGAATTGGTCTGGATGCCTGGCTTTGATTAAGTTTTATCGAGATTGAATTGGTCTGGATGCCTGTCTTTAGTCTAGTTTTATCCAGATTGAATTGGTCTGGATGTCTGTCTTTAGTCTAGCTTTATCCAGATTGAATTGGTCTGGATGTCTGTCTTTAGTCTAGTTTTATCGAGATTGAATTGGTCTGGATGTCTGTTTTTAGTCTAGTTTTATCCAGATTGAATTTGTCTGGATGTCTGTCTTTAGTTTTATCCAGATTGAATTGGGCTGGGTGTCTGGCTTTAGTCTAGTTTTATCCAAATTGAATTTGTCTGGATGTCTGTCTTTGGTCTAGTTTTATCCAGATTGAATTGGTCTGGATGTCTGGCTTTAGTTTAGTTTTTTCCAGATTGAATTGGTCTGGATGTCTGGCTTTAGTCTAGTTTTATCCAGATTGAATTTGTCTGGATGTCTGTCTTTAGTTTTATCCAGATTGAATTGGTCTGGGTGTCTGGCTTTAGTCTAGTTTTATCGAGATTGAATTGGTCTGGATGTCTGTCTTTATTCTAGTGTTATCGAGATTGAATTGGTCTGGATGTTTGTTTTTAGTCTAGTTTTATCCAGATTGAATTTGTCTGGATGTCTGTCTTTAGTTTTATCCAGATTGAATTGGTCTGGGTGTCTGGCTTTAGTCTAGTTTTTTCCAGATTGAATTGGTTTGGGTGTCTGGCTTTAGTCTAGTTTTATCCAAATTGAATTTGTCTGGATATCTGTCTTTGGTCTAGTTTTATCCAGATTGAATTTGTCTGGGTGTCTGGCTTTAGTCTAGTTTCATCCAGATTGAATTGGTCTAGGTGTCTGGGTTTAGTCTAGTTTTATCCAGATTGTTATGGTCTGGAAGTCTGTCTTTAGTCTAGTTTTATCCAGATAGCTATGGTCTCGGTGTCTGGCTTTGGTTTAGTTTTGTCGAGATTGAATTTGTCTGGATGTCTGTCTTTAGTCTAGTTTTATTGAGATTGAATTTGTCTGGATGCCAGGCTTTAGTCTAGTTTTATCCAGATTGTTATGGTGTGGGTATCCGGCTTTGGTTTAGTTTTATCGAGACTGAATTGGTGTGGATGTCTGTCGTTAGTTTTATCCAGAGTAAATTGGTCTGAGTGTCTTGTTTTAGTCCAGTTTTATCCAGATTAAATTATTCTGGATGTCTGTCTTTAGTTTTTTCGAGATTGAATTGGTCTGGATGTCTGTCTTTAGTCTAGTTTTATCCAGATTGTTATGGTCTGGGTGTCTGGCTTTAGTCTAGTTTTATCCAGATTGAATTGGTCTGGATGTCTGTCTTTAGTCTAGCGTTGGGTCTAAGAAGCATTTTCTTTGCAGACCCTAGCACTTTTTCCCCCAGTTCCTGCCACATTCGGGTTCAACCAGTCACTGTAGTTGACTCCGATGGTCCGATTTTGAAATCAGATTGTTGAAGAATTAGTCTTTAACTTTCATCAGAGTAATCTTTTTATGGTCCGATTAAGTAATTGATGTAATTGATATTGCAGTAAAATTGTACTAATTAATTAAATGATTACCTCTGCCGATGTTTGTTTTCCAGGACTTTGATGTGATTGAGATGAAACGTGACAAAGAGCCCATTGTGTCAGATGATCAGTTGTCCGTATCCAGCTTTCGGGATGACCAGGAAAAAGTTGTTTTTGAGCAGCAACTTAACCAACTTCAGGACCAGTTAGTGGCAACAACGA